>SNQJ01S0014983.1:80575-92023 GCA_010110895.2 Picea sitchensis | reverse complement strand
GGGGGATTCAGGGGTAGTGCTCTCGAAGAAAAAATTTGTGAAAAATTTCCTTGTAAAATATTGTAATTCCATAGTCAATATGGACCGTTCATTATAAGGTCACATATATGACGATAGAAGTTATGTTAGGGTTTTTTACCTATAAGGAAACCCTCTTTTCATGAGGGAATTGTATTGCGGTTGTGTATGTGTGTGAATATTGTATTTTGAGAGAGGAGACCGTGAGAGAAAGAAGAAGAAGTTACAATGGTTGAGCTATAGGTTGTATCCCTTCATTTGTTGGATAATAATAAAAGGAAGGACTTGGAAATTTATTTGGTTGACGTATCCCACACTGGGTGAACCACATATATCTGTGTCTCTTTTGTATTATGTATCTTCTTTGTTTTATTTTATTGCTCTGTGATCCTGTTTTTCTAACAAACCCATGCCCATTTTTATAAAGCGTGAACTGCACACCATAACCTGCACCATATCCACCAATGGCATCAGAAATGTAACCCCCCATCGCCATATGGGTATGTCATTGCAGCTCCATAACCATACACTCTGCTAGGGATTTTCCCACTGTTGCCAATGCCTACTAGTCCCTTTGGCTCATAGCTTGCAGAATTCACTCCAACACCGCCAATACCTGCTACGACTTGACCTTTCCAAATAAACTGACACATATTAAATTCATCATGTGGCTAATCAAACACACAACATCCTTTCTAGGTTTTTTCTTAATAAATATCAAACCAACTACGAACAACCAATCCAAGACTCAATTTTCCTTGTCGACGTCCTTGGCCTCCACCAAAGTCACTGTTGAGAAAACCTATGGGTCTCTACATATTAGAAATGGAATTTCAACCATGTCCATGGCTTCCATTTCCTATCGCCTATCACAGATTGACACCACATTGTGCTCAAGGCACAACTTTCCTCTGTCTCCTTTGACTGCGAATCCCCAAAGTGTTAAATTCCCTGGATGATGTCGTGAAGCCCAAGCGCAAGCTCATGTCTCTTATGAATATTCTCTTCTGGAATTTTCCTTGCATATGATTCTAACCCCTTTTCTTCACTTCCTCCTGCCACTAGATCATCATAGAAAACCATGGATGCTAACCTTCCTCGGAAAGTTTTTGTTGCCACTAACATTGTCAATAATATTTCCTCGTGTCTCCTCTTT
Organism: Picea sitchensis; assembly: GCA_010110895.2. Lineage (NCBI taxonomy): Eukaryota > Viridiplantae > Streptophyta > Pinopsida > Pinales > Pinaceae > Picea > Picea sitchensis. The sequence continues at coordinate 90,849 of SNQJ01S0014983.1, read as the reverse complement.
TTCCCCTGGTCCTCTCCATCAATAGACTTCATACTCAGGTATAGAGAGGGATTTGTGTACATATATTAGAAAATTCGGCTCCATATCCAGTGCATCAATGATTATTCTAAGCTCATCATCATCAATATTATTCTCTTGTAGGAAAGGAGAATTCCAGATGCATGCATTTTCCAACGATCCGGTCTTCCAGAAAGAATAGTCCACCATCATCATCCATTTCCCAACAATTCAGTCTCCTCTCCATGCAAATTTGCTAGACCCCCTTCTCTCTTTTCACGATTGGACCTTCCCTTGACTCTCACAGACCACCATTGACCTCAAATCTGATACCATTTTTTGGGATCAGGAGGCCTGCATGAATGTTAATAACCAGAGAAAAACGAGATACAAAAATTTGTATCACACACAACACAACAGAGACACACATAAATGGGGGAAATTATATTCTTTTATTGCTTAGCCAGATGGAGAGATGGTTTACAAATCCTGTTGAAGCACCTCAAGGGATTCAACATTTAAACAAAAAACAATCAAGCATTTTCAGGAACATGGAAGGACAAACGCTTGAAAAACTGTCCACAAATGTAACTGCATGGGTATGTGTTGTCACAATGCAACATAAGGAAACTCCATAAATCAATTCAATAGAGAAGTAAATATCTCTCTTTGGTGGAAATCCTAACAAGTCCCCAAACACGTCTTTGTACTTCTTTAAGACTAGATAATATTCAATATTTGACACCTTATCCTTAGCCAACTCTTCCCCTATGCACTACATATATTTGACACCCTTTCTTAAAAATTCTTTTCAACAAAAAGGATAAAATATCTCTGATAGATATAGGTCTTGGAATACCTTAAAATTTCCTTGAATTCCCTTCCCCATCAAGGAACTTGAAGGCCTTTTTGTATCAATCTAGGATGACATGATGTTTTTCCAACCAATACATACCAATCAAGCAATCGTATGACCCAAGGGGTATGATATTTAAATATTACTTAGTGATTATTCCATTCATGTTCACTGGGAAATTCCTGACAAGATTATTAATTTCTCCTCTTGGTTTGAGTGGCTAGCTAAACCAACCAATACTTTTCATGATTACATCTCAATTTAAATATTTCAACCAGATTAGGATCTATATAGCTATGACTAGCTCCATAATCAATCAAAATAACTATGGGATAATCAATCTTACCTTCCACCTCAATCAGGTGGGATTGATAGTCTGCTTTTCTATTGTCCAAGGCTACATAAATTCTTGGCACCCTCTTTCCCATGTCCTCCATTGTAGTAGCTTCTTGAATGTTATGCACGGTCCTCATCCTATCTCCCTTTTGAGGATAATATTTATACATGTGGTCTCCCTCAAATCCCCAACAATTTATGGGATGTTTTATTGGACTCTTCCCAAAGGTATCTATCATATTAGGTTCACCTTGTGCTAGCTTCCCTTTCTAATATGATTGAGATATGTTCCTGAAGAAAGATGGCTTAAATTTTTTCTTCCTTTGATCCATATTGTTTTTCTTCTTCTCATCCAAATATTTTTGAAAAGATGGCATTTTCTTGTTCTACTCATACAATTACTTTGCCTTCGTCATGGATTCCTCCAACATCTTAGTCTCATAAAACTGGATTTTATCCTTTTATAATGATGGAAACCCACTCAAGAATCTATGAATTTTCACCTTCTCATCCTTGATGAAATCCACATACCTCATAAGCTCCAAATATTTCCTCTCAAACTCTTCTATAGTCATGCTTCCTAGTTTGATCTCAAATAATTGTCGCATATTCTTCTCATAATAATTCTTTGACAAGTAATTCCATGGGAATTATTTATTGAACCATTCCAAGAAATTCTCTTCTCCTCAATATGCTTTACCTTCTTCAACTGGTCCCACAACATGGAAGATTCCCCCCGAATATGAGATATGGAAACCTTGCTTCAAAATTTGATGAATAATTGTGCAGCTGGAAATATTTCTTCATGCCCAACATCTAGGATTTAGCATCTTCATCCTTCCTATGCTTCCTAATCCCTCCTTGCAAAATATCAAACTTAGGTCTCCTCCTCTAATATTTGACAGGGGACACACTTGTGCTGATATTTGATCCTGGAAATGCATGTGATATTTTGGTTGAATTTCTAAGTGAGTGATGATGTCTACTAACACTTATTGAGTTATTATATCCCCTAGGATCATCCCTCCTATCCTGATATTTTTGTGCTACACCATGTCTTGTTGATGTAGGAGCATCATCAACAAGCACATGTGGCATGACAACTCGGCGCCTGGGAATCATTTCAGAATCTCAAACGTTGGGAGTTATTGCGAATATTTTGGAGTTGATTGGAAAAACGGAAGAAGATCAAACGCTTGGGAGCGGATGATCATGAGTCATACGGGAGTTTCACTCTGAGTCTTGAATGTAACTGAACTTAGGTAGTAGTTAGAGTTTTTTTCATTTTTCGAGTAGACGAGTAGTCAGAGGGGAACCCTAAGGACCCTCTGAGATAAATAGAGGTTTTGTACACCCAAATGAGGCTGCTGCGAGTTAGTAATAATTTTCTGAGTTTGAGCTATTGTTTTGATATTAGCTGTATCCATTTACTTTTAAATGAATATGGCAGAGGAAAATTGACTCAAATGCATAACACTATTACTGTTTATAATTCTCTATTATTGTGTTTTCATAAATGAATGAATTTCATTATGGATGGATGAAACTCTGAATGTTAGTATAAGTTTCAATTGTTTCTCTTTTGTAGAGTGAGTGCAAGGTGTGCACAGATAATGCAAGGAGTGCATGATGAGATCTGTTTCGATTCCGAAGCTCAGAAGAGATAGAACAAAACTTCCCCTTTGCAAGGAGTGAAAAGAAACTGCTGCAAGGTGTGCATAATCACCCGCAAGAACCAAGTCTTGCGTAAGGATCTGATGCAAGGAGTGCACAGATTTGGAATTTGGCTAAGTGTCGAAGGGACTTTGTAAGAGTCAAGCCATGAAATGAGAAATATTGACTTGATCATAGCCATTGATCCAAGGAAGTATATGGACCATCGATTTAGCACCATCATGATTTCGGATGTCGAGAGAACAGAGGTGAATGACATCAAGAATTCTTGATATGCAAAATCCCGATGCGCTTGAGAATTGAGTCCCAGGTCATGGTGAAGGGTCACATGGACAGAGGCCAAGGGAGGATCTAGGGACCGTTAAATATCTTGTCTGCATTTTGAGAGTCCGGGAGTCAGGGTTGGCTCATATGCAAAGTCCTGACACATGAAATCGCGACGCGCCTTTTGCGTAGGTGTGCGGTCACAACCCATGGTCACGGGGAGGTGAGGCTCACGCTTGGTGCTTAGTCACGCAAGTGGAGTGTCGTAAAGGACCTGTGGATTTGTTCATGGGATTCCAACATGTAATTGAGAGAGATTCTCCAACTCATCATAGTTAAGAACGATCCTTAGACCAAAAGGTCAGCGGACCCTGTCGAGGTAGGGGGTCTGCATCAAGTGGTATCAGAGATGATTTTCATATATAGATTTCAAGTGAAGGAGATAAAGGAGATGAAAGAACTCGAAGCTACACTCTGTGTGAGAGAGACAATAGACATAATGCCACTGAGGAGACAAGTGGAACAACCTTTATCCAATCGGGCTGTAGAAAGGGAGATGCAAGAACTTCGTGCAATATTAGAGGCGATGGAGGCAGTGCAGAGGAGAGCACATGATACTAGAGACATCAGTGATGTAGAGAGTGAAGAAGTAGAAGTTGAAGAAGCCATAGGAGAGAATGTTTCCGAAGAACGCTTACTAAGAGCAGTTGTCATATTGGGAGCTAGATCCAAGATAGAGGTCCCAATGTACAAAGGCAATTTGGATGCTGAAGAACTGATGGATTGGGTAAGATCCATGGACAAATACTTCGATTATGAAGATGTCGATGAGGAGAAGAGGGTGAGGCATGTTGTCACCAGATTCAAGGGACATGCGACATTGTGGTGGGATGAACTGCATGTTGAGAGGAGAAGCAAAGGAAAACAAAAGATAAAGAATTGGGACATAATGGTAGCCAAGATGAAGGAAAAATTCATGCCCAAATATTATCAGATCAATCTGTTTAGGAAGCTATAGAACCTGAGACAGAGGGGTATGAAAGTTAAAGAATACACATAGGATTTCTACAAGATGAACGTCAGAGTTGGACAAAGAGAGAGGGATGAAGAAAAATTTGCCAGGTATATGAATGGCCTAAGGTATGAAATCCAGGATGAGATAAGCATGATGTCAGTAAGGATAGTGGAGGATGCTTATTAGTTTGCATTGAAGGGCATAGGAGAAGTTGTCTAGAAAAAAAAAACCAAAGAGGCAGAGGTAAAATCCCAGTCCTGAACAAAGGCAAGGGAGTTTCCCATGACAAGGCACAAAAATCCAAAGATGAGACTGAGAAACCACATAGTCACTCGGAAAAAGGAGGAAGTTCCCAAGGAAGACAAGATGGTGGAAAATGTTCTTCCAGAGGAAGAGGAGGAGAAGTGAGATGTTACACCTATGGAAAGGCAGGACATAAGTCTTGGGAATGTCTCGAGAGAAAGAAAGAAGGAGAAGGAAAAGCTCACATTTCAGAAGCACATATAAGAAATGTTGAAGCAGAAGGAGCAGAGGATGGAACATCTTTGATGTTGAGAAAATTTCTCTTAAAACCAGAGGTAGAAGTTGAGAAGCTAGTGCAGAGAAACAAATTATTCAAGATAGCTTGCAAGACTAAGGACAAAGTCTGCAAAGTGATAATTGACAGTGGGAGCACTAGCAACTTAGTATCCATAGAGATGGTGGAGAAATTGGAGCTAGAGACAAATGCACATCCAAAGCCATACAAAGTCTCATGGTTGCAGAAAGGACCCCAGGTAATGGTTACTAAACAATGCTTGGTTGAATTTAAAATAGGAGGATATAGAGATGAAATTCTATGTGATGTAATTCCCATGGATGCATGCCATATTTTGTTGGGGAGACCATGGCAGTTTGACATGAATGTCATTCATGATGGGAGGAAGAATACATTCACCTTGGAGAATAATGGTAGGACACACATGTTGCTGCCAATATAAGAGAAGAAAGCGAAAGAGGAAGCCAACACAAGCATAATTCTCATGAGTGGGAAGGAACTCCTGAGAGAAGTTAAGAAAGGACAAGAGATGCAGTTTGTTGTGGTGAGGAAACCTAGAGTTGTCCTTACAAGTACTTCAATGGATGATTTGCCTGAAGAAATTCTAGAATTGTTGGATAATTTTGTTGACATAGTGGTGGATGAGCTGCCTAACTCATTACCACCCATCATAAGTATCATCCATCATATTGATCTGATACCAAGAGAAAGTCTTCCAAACAAAGGAGCATACAGACTGAGACCTCGAGAGAATGAGGAGGTAAAGAACCAAGTCCAAGAATTGTTAGACAAAGGGTTGGTCAGAGAGAGCTTGAGTCCATGTGCAGTACCAACAATGTTGAGTCCAAAGAAATATGGAGGATGGAGAATGTGCATAGACTCAAGAGCCATTAATAAGATCACCATTAGGTATATATTTCCTTTTACAAGAATGGATTATTTAATGGACTGTCTAAGTGGAGCAAACTTATTTTCTAAGATAGATTTTAAAAGTGGATATAACCAGATAAGAATGAGAGAAGGTGATGAATGGAAGACAGACTTTAAGACAAATGAAGATTTGTATGAATGGATTGTTATTCCATTTGGCTTAACAAATGCCCCGAGTGCTTTTATGAGGTTGATGAATGAAATACTAAAATATTTCATTGGCAAGTTCGTGGTTGTGTATCTAGATGGTATACTGATCTTTAGCAAGACTAGAGAGGATCACTTGAGGCACCTGACACTAGTGATGAGGAGACTACAACAAGAGAAGCTGTTGATAAACCTGAAGAAGTCCTCTTTTATGAAGACATAACTCATTTTCTTGGGTTTTGTGATCTCTTCAAACGAACTGAAGATGGATCCAGAGAAGGTGAAAGAAATCAAAGAATGGCCATCACCAAGGAGTATGTTTGAGGTAAGAAGCTTCCATGGATTAGCGAGTTTCTATAGGAAGTTAATCATAGATTTCAGTGGAGTTTGTGCACCAATGATGGATATAGTGAAGAAAAGGCACAAGTCTTTTAAATGGACAAAGGAGGCTGAAAAGAGCTTCAATATACAGAACGAGAAAATAACAGAGTGACCAATTATGGTCTTGCCAAATTTTGGGAAGACATTTTAGGTGAGATGTGATGCCAGTGGCATTGCAATTGGAGGAGCTTTGAGTGAGGACAATAGACTTGTTGATTACTTCAGCGAGAAGCTAAATAAGACGAAGAGAAAATACTCCACATATGATAAGGAGTTTTATGCCATAATTCAAACCTTGAAGAAATGGAGGCATTACCTTGTCCCACAAGAATTTGTCTTGTATAGAGATAACCAAGCTTTACAATTCATAACCCGACATGAAAAATTGAATCAGAGGCATGCGAAGTGGATTGAGTTTATGCAGAATTTTACTTTTTTCATAAAACATATTGCTGGAAATGCTAACAAAGTTGTTGATTCCTTAAGCAGGAGATGTTTGATTCTGCAGGAATTTCAGGTGAAGACCTTGGGGGTTGAACACCTTAAGGAGATGTACAATGATGATCCAGATTTCAAGGAAGCATACGAAGCATGAACGAATCTTGTGCTGAGAAATAGAAGCCAGTGGGTAGAGTATATGATTCAAGAGGGATTGATGTTCAAGGGAAATCAGTTACGCATACCAAAATGTTCAATGAGGGACAACCTTTTGAAGGAGAAGCATAGTGGAGGATTGGTTGGACATTTTGACCATGATAAAACATTCACACAGTTGATAAGTTCATATTATTGGCTAGGTATGAGGACATAAGTGGTGAAATTTGTGAACAGATGTAGAATCTGCCAACATGTGAAAGGAAAAAGACAGAACAATGGATTGTATCAACCATTGTCAATACCATAGAGGCCTTGGGATGCAATAAGCATGGATTTTGTGTTGGGACTACCAAGAACACAAAGAGGATGTGATTCCATATTTGTGGTGGTAGATATATTTTTAAATATGGCACACTTTATCCCATGTCAGAAGACCAGTGATGCAACACATGTTGCAAATATGTTTTTCAAAGAAGTTGTGAGACTTCACGACCTACCCAGAAGTATCGTCTCAGACATTGAGACAAAATTTGTTGGTCATTTTTGGAGAACACTGTGGAAAAATTTGGGGAAGGATCTGTCCTTCAGCTCATCTTATCATCCTTAGATACATGAATAGACTAAGGTGGTAAAAAAAGGCTTGGGAAACTTGTTGAGGAGTCTAGTCACTGAGCATCATAACCAGTGGGATCAGATTCTTCCACAAACTGAATTTGCATACAACGACTTGCCAAACAGAAGCATCAGAAAGAGCCCATTCCTGATATTGTATGGAATGCAACCCAGGGGAGTATCGAAGTTGATATACTTGGGACAGAGTGAGATCAGAAGCGCTGGAGCAAAAGATTTTGCTGCAAAAATGCATGCTCCATAGCCAGATCATAGGACAATTACAAAACTCTAGCCAAGAGTACATGCACAGAGTTGATCAACATCGTAGAGAAATTCAATTTGAGGTGGGAGATCAGGTTTTGTCACATCTTAGGAAAGAAAGGTTCCCTAAGGGAATGCATAATAAGTTAAAAATGAAGAAGATAGGGCCATGTAAGATCTTGAGGAAGTTTGATGAAAATGCCTATGAGATTGAGTTGCTAGATGATGTGGGCATATCACCCATATTCAATGTTTCATACCTGTATCCTTACTGGAAAGATGACACAGAGGGATCAAAAGATCAAAATAAGATTCAGTGGGTGAAATAAATGCCTGTAGCAGAAAAACCACAGATTGAGATCAGAGAATTGGCAAGAAGACCAGGAGGAAGACCTATCTTGAATATCTAGTTAAGTGGAAGGGAAACCTAATAGAGGATGCCAGTTGGAAAAATGAAGATGATATCTAGAAGCATGGAAATTCAGTGCAAGAGCTCATGGACATGATTCCATGAATTTTTGTCCAGGGGGATTATGATACAGGAACATCGTCAACAAGCACGCGTGGCAGGACAACTTAGCACCTGGGAATCATTTTGGAATCTCAAACGCTAGGAGTTACTGCAAATATTTTGGATCTGATTAGAAAAAGAGAAGAAGATCAAATGCTTGGGAGAGGATGATCACAAATGATCTGGGAGTTTCACTCCGAGTCTTGAATGTAACTGAACTTAGGTAGTAGATAGAATTTTTCTCATTTTCCGAGTAGACGAGTAGTCCAGGGGAACCCTAAGGACCCTCTGAGATAAATAGAGGTTCTGTACGCCCAAATGAGGCTACTGTGAGTTAGTAATAATTTTATGAGTTTGAGCTATTGTTTTGATATTAGTTGTAGCCATTTACTTTTAAATGAATATGACAGAGGAAAATTGACTCTAATGCATATCACTGTTACTGTTTGTAATTCTCTATTATTGTGTTTTCATAAATGAATGAACTTTGTTATGGATGGATGAAACTGTGAATGTTAGTATAAGTTTCAATTGTTTCTCTTCTGTTGAGTGAGTGCAAGGTGTGCACACAGAACGCAAGGAGTGCGTGACGGGATCTATTTCGATTCCGAAGCTCAAAAGAGATAGCATGAAAATTCCCCTTTGCAAGGAGTGCAAAGCCACTGTTGCAAGGTGTGCACAGTCACCCGCAAGAACCAAGTCTTGCGTAAGGATTTGATGCAAGGAGTGCACAGATTTAGAATTCGACTAAGTGTCGAAGGGACTCTGTAAGAGTCAAATCCGTGAAACATGAAATCCCAACTTGATCATAGCCATTGATCCAAGGAAAGATATGGACCGTCGATCTAGTGCATCGTAATTTTGGAGAATTGAGCCCTGGGTCATGGTGAAGGGTCACATGGATGGAGGCCAAGGGAGGAGATAGGGACTGTTAAAGATCTTTTCGGAATTTCAGGAGTCGGGGAGTTAGGGTTGGCTCATACACAAAGTCCCGACACTCAAAATTGCGATGCGCCTTTTGCGTAGGCGTGCGGTCACAACTTGTGGTCGTAGGGAGGTGAGGCTCACGCTTGGTGCTTAGTCATGCAGGCAGAGTGTCATAAAGGACCTATGGACTTGTTCATGGGATTCCAGTAGGGAAACGAGAGAGTTTATCCAGCTCATCAAAGTTAAGAACAATCCTTAGACTAGGAGGTCAGCGGACCCTGCTGGGGTAGGGGGTCTGCATCACTTGTACTAACTACATGTTTTATGCTGGAATACTTATTGATTTGTCGTTGCAAGTTATTCAAACTATGTATTAGTTGAGTATTAATTTGGTTACTCTCCTCCCGAGCTATTATAAACTTTTCATTATCTACTATGTAGCTTCACACTTCCCTCTAGAAGCTCTTCATTATCTTAACTAGCTCTACTGCCTCCACCATGCTTCTATGTCCATTGGATTATGTTTATGCATTTCCTAGGTTTATATGCAAGCCTCTAATTTCATCTTCAAGGGTGTAAGAAACTTGTGCATCATCCATCTCTCCATTCCTCATTTTTGAACTAGATCTATTTTGCTCGTATCCCTAATTCTGTGAAAATGTGCATGCAACAATTATTGTTAGAAATTATGCATATTGTAAATTTTTCATTAATTAGGATATAGATCCTTATTCATATCAATTTATGAAAAATATTATTGTACTAATATAGATTCATATCCCTTAGATATAATATCTTTTGAATTACCTTTCCAATGACTATACTCATGCCTTATTTTGAGCTCTAAGATGAAAGCTATGGCTTTCTAAAATTTCCATTTCTATTCAATTGTTCTTTATCCCCACTAGTGCAATCTAGTTGAGAGACCATATTCTACCACCAATAGATTAAAATATGGTAGGAACAAATAATTTTTTTTATTTAGGTACTGATAATATTCCTAATTTTGATTACATAAAAACTTTCATATTCTATATTTGGTGCTCCATTCAAATTCTGCATCAATATGGAATCATCAAATTTGTCCTTTTTGCATTTTCAACAAAGTTACCAACTTATCGAGAACTCTCTAGAATTCTCATTTTTTTGGAGATTTCATTTAGTGGTTATTTTTACTCCCAAATCAAAAAGTGATGCTACCGGTAACACCCCCCCCCCCCTTTTTTTT
>SNQJ01S0014983.1:52473-80065 GCA_010110895.2 Picea sitchensis | reverse complement strand
TGATGCGATACGTCACATCCTTCAAAATTTTCTTCATTGTGATAAATATCCTTTCCTTATCACATCTCATGAAACTTCCTTCTTATTTGGTGTATTGCACCAAAAATATTTTGGTGTGATACATCACATTGCAACACAATTCTCTTTGTGTGGTACACAATTTTTCTCATTTTTTTCTATGTTCGAACTCTTCGTCCTGGTGATAATATTGTGTTGCATGAATAATATTTTCATACGAAACACATTATATTGCACAAAAAACATTTTCTTGTGATACACCACCGAAAATGTTCCTCCTTTGCAGTGTATCACACCAATAATATTTTGGTGCGATACATTGCACTACAACAAAATTCTTTTAGTTCGATACATAAAACTATTCAAATTTTCATATACTTTTTTAAGTCCTTAGTTTGTCTTCTTGGGAAATAATGTTGTATCACATCAATAATATTTTCATGTGATACACATTGTATCACACAAAAATTATTTTTGTGCAATACCTACAAAAGTTTGCAAATCTTTTCAACACATAGTCGTTTTCCCAAAATTTTGAACTTTCCATTTTGACAAAAACTACAAACTTGACCTTCTGAGTTGAGTTCAACCTCTTAGATTCCAAATCAACCTTGGTGCCCATCTATTCGGCCTTCTCCTATGCTATACAACCCAAATACAAATCAAATTTTGGGGATTTTCACCTTGATTGAATGTAGATTGAATTCTACTATTTTGTAGCAGACCTAGGCAAACCCAATATTGAAACCTTGCTCTGATACCAACTGTGATGTACCTGTTTCTAAACTCAAATAAAAAATAATTTGATACCAATTATAAATAAGTGCTCACATCATGACAAAAACGCTCATTCAACTACCAATAATTTTAAATTCATAAATGTAATCTATTTATCCATACACAACATTAAAAAACACATAGGAAATGAAACAATAAATCATATCATTTAAGAATGACATTAAAACTATAAATAATCACATAGATAAGAACACTTATCTTAATAAAAAAATACACAATTGTGTTGGGACTACGAGTCCAAAAGAAAAGAATGACTCCTATGTATGGCTATTGTCCACTAAAACAACCCAACACCCAATAAAATTTATAGTAATATAACTCCTACAACAATTTTAATCCACCAACTCTCTTTCCCTTCAACTTGCACAACCTAAGGAATGAGATTCCTTTATTTTCCATCTATTCCCTCAGATTATCCCACTTTCCTCTAGGGTTCTAACACAAGTTGGCCAAGAAATCTATCAACTGGGGACTCTAGGAATTCTAGTTGTAACATGAGTTCTCACAAAAAATATTATAATATTCTCTTGGGTAATTTCCTCCACAAAAAACTCACTTATAGGCATAAAATCCTTATTTTCCATGTAGTTCTCATCTCCAAGAAAATGCCTTCAATAAATACTATGTCTACCTCCCTTTTTCCCAGCACCATAACTCTCTTTTCTCTCTTTCTCCAAGATGTTAAAAAATTGTCCTCTCCCAATACTCAAATTTCCTTTTCTTCTTCCATGCATGCTTGACTATCACATTTCCCAAAGATTTTTGTACAACCCATGTTTCAATAACTAAGTGAGATGACTTTCCCACCTACCTGTTACATGAGTGTACTTAGCCCATGCTTTAATAACTTGGTGAGATGAATTTTCCAACCAACCTCTTACATGCATTCATGATTGGTTTTAATAAGTCAAAGGAGGTAAATATTTAATTATAAAATGATTTAGAAAAGTGGCTTGGGTTTATTAGGCACATGGAATTTCTCCTTGGACCTCCCTTTAGACCCCTCTCTTGTGAAAACATAACCCCCATGAATTTGTTCGTATCCATCTATAGCCAATGATGTATTTTATTTTATTATTTTCAATGTACAATGTTTACACATTACATCGCTTATCCCACAACCATTTATCATATTTACAAATATACATTGTAAATTTGGTGATTCAAAACTGGGGTATTACAAATGTGAAGGAGAGACTCACAACATATCATCTATTAATCCATTCCTAGTTAAATTATATCTTTTGTTTTGATAGAATAATAATGATAATCTAATTGTACCACACAAGGATTTGATTACTTATCCTTTATGGATGTGCACACCTCACTCTTTTATGATTCCAAGTTGTGGCATTTAAAGACGAGACACATATTATTAACCACTAGGGCCATTCAAATAGTACAATATTAATTCAAAACATTGATTTGAGAGGTTTATATCACAAGATGCTTTTTTCCCTAAAGTATATTTCTTGTTCAAATTGAAAAACTGGCACTAATGTTCATCTTGTTGATTGCACTAAATTCAAAACAATTTAAATCCAACTTAGTTATCATTGAGACTAGACTTTATCATTTTTTCGATTTATTATTTATGATGTTTATCTTTATTATTACATCATGCTTGCATGTTGCTTGTGGTAATCTATGCTTTATATCTTGACACTCATTGATCCCTATGGTAATATATGCTATATGTATTGACACTCACTAATCCCTATGGTAATATATCCTCTATGTCTTGACTCTCCTTGAGTGAATGATACTACCCAATATTATTTCAGGTTTAGTTTCAACAATGACAATTTTTTAATATCTAGGTCATGGTCAAGATACATCATCTATAAAATATGAACAAATGTTAAGGGCCTAGAGATTAGCAAAGAACAAATTATTAATGGAGTAATGTATTGATAATAAAGTGATTTAAGGCATGTAATTTATATGATGAGGGTACCTTGTTGCGATAACGTTTGTTTGAGGCATAGTGATTAGGAGGAATGGATGTTGATGACCCAAGGTTTTGAAAGATAGAGCATAACATGGTGATACAATGTTGCTAATTTGGAATCTTAGTTAGTGTTTGTCATAAGGTTGGCTACCCTAGAATAATTTGGTGTTGAGTCCCAACCATAAATAACTATTTCACTATTTCTTTCTAAGAATATTTTCATTGTTAAATTGTGCTCTCGTCGTCTAGCAACAACCGACATTAAACTGCTAGAATATTCATTTCTATTTTTATTATACTTGTTAAAATTTTGTTTCCTTTTTATGCTACTTTGGAAACATGTTTGATAACAATTAGTGGATCTCATTTTTAACAAGGAAGGAGGAGATGTTGGATTTGTTACCAGTGATGATGATCTTGAAATTGATAGGTGATTGGACAAGAAAAGGAAATGAGCAATTGTAGCATCCCATGGTGCTAGGAGGTCTCGTGCCTCAAGAAATTCTTTGAAGGACAAATGTGATAGGAGATATTCCAATGTAAGGATACAAATGAAATATCTCCTTTGGTGAAGCATGATTTTTACAATCATGAAGTGTTAGTATTAAAAACTTATTATTGGTAGTCGTGTGAGAATTTTTTTGAAATATACTCCTAATTTTATTATAGTTTTTGGGGGGTACAAAAACTAATATTGGTAATATTTTGGCAAGGTTGTGAGTCACAATGATGAGTTTTGAATGTAGTAGTGCAACTTTGTTACTTTTAGGCCTCAATTCTAAATGTGTTTACTAAAGAAAGTGTTTTGAGTTCACTTGATAAGAGTAAACATTTGTCATAACATACACATTGATCTTTGATCTAGATCTGTGGTTTTTTATTACAAGGGGTAGTGATAAGTATTCAAGGGTTGACAAAATTAATATTGTTGAGCTTTTGTACACGCCAATGTGTTTGTATAATATGTTGTTTTTGTCAATTTGATTACATAATATGCTCCATTCCTTTAATCATATGTTGTGAGCAAGTTTATAGATGGAATATCAGAGGTTCAATTATGGGTTCACAAAATTAGTAATTATATTAAAGGTGGGGAATAACGTGGAAGGAAAGCATAGGGTTCACATTGTCATGATCAACCCCTTGTTTTAAGCCCTAGAAAAATCCCCATGTTATGCATAAAACCCCTTATTGAATTATTAAATTTCTAGTGTTATAATTGTATGTAGGCTAGAACCCTTCATCACACCCTTTAATTATAATTGTACCCTTTGTCTCCTATATATATACCAAGGAGACCTAGTCTTAGGATCATCATATCTCATCTTGTACATTGAATATATTGTAAAAACATTCCCCCCCCTTGAAGTGGACTGTTAATCATTGATTTTTTTATCATTCTCAAGGAATTGGTTCATAACATTTGGTATCAAAGAATCTATCGCAGGGTTTTACTTCTTCAAGTGAGTCATCTTGGCATTTTTGCTATAACATTTTTTCTGGGCTGCTTCATATAGAAAAAATGGAGGTTACTTAGAAGACATATCAAGGTAATCGTTTCAAAACTCTTAGGTTTTGGTTCATTGTACTTTCATAGATATGGTCCGTGGAAGATAAGGTGTTTGACTATTCCAAAATTCAATTTTAACCGATTCATCTTGATTTTTTTTCTATAACTTCTTTCTAGGAGGTTTCAAATAGTGAAATTTTGTGAATACTAAAAACATTTCATAGTATAGGTGATCCAAATTTCACATTCTGGTTCATAATAAGTTTGGATATATATTTCTTGTAAGACAGGGCTTGTGACTAATCTTGAAATCAATTTTAAATGAGTCATCTTGGTATTTTCACTGCAACTTTTTTTCCATGAAGTTTCCAACTCTGAAATTTTTAGAATCTTGAGGAGACATAGAAAATTACATGTAATTTTTTTTTCATTTTTTGAGTCATTATAAGTTGTGAGATATATCTCGTGGAAGATGGGGTTGTTTACTAATCCTAAAATTAGTCTTAAACAAGACATTTTGATATTTTAACTATAAATTTTTATCATTGAAGGCTCAGACTGTGAAGTTTTCAGGAGTTTAATAAGTCATATTAGAGTACAATAGGCCAAAATTTTAGGCTCAGAAGGGTTAAAAGTTTAGATATTGTTGGCCCTTGACCAAGTTTTGAAGAATACTTGGTCATATTTGACCATTTTTTGGATTGCAACAACTTGACAAAGATGGAGCGCAACGCGAAGTGGAAATTAGGGCAGGAAGACCTATTTTTGGGTCCCTTTTAGGGTTTCGGGTTGATGTAAAGGGAAAGGGATGTCAGCCCATGGGTTTACCCATGCTTAGGCCCATTTTGTAATCTATAAATAGATACTTAGGCAATGTAAGTATATGATGATGATGATGATAGTAGTACATCTATGTGATGTATAGCTAAAGGCTTAGTGCTAGTAGTTGGATCTGTGTGATCGGATGTATATTGAGAGTGCTCTGTGCAATATTGTTAGGAGATTGGAAATATTAGTGCAAGTTGTTGTAGTTTTGTGTTGAAGTGCAAGGAAAAAGGATCTAGCGAGCTGTGCAGATCTTTTGTCCTATGCGAAGTAAGGGTCATTGAAGCTTTGTGTTGTAACCGCTTGACCGATATAATATAAAGAAGAAGACTTTGTGGACGTAGCCCCAGGGTGGGGGTGAACCAAGGTAACTTTTTGTATTGTGCTCTGTGCTTCAGCCTAATGTGTTTATCTCCTTCTTGGCTAAGTGCTTGCTGTGATTAAATAGATCTAGTTATGCTCTGTACTTATGATATATGAATGAATGTTAGATCTCATATACATGATGCTCAGTGCTTGATCTGCTGAATCTAATCTATATTTCTGTGGCTAAGTACTGAATCATATTTAGTATAAGTATTCATTGTGATGCTCTATGCTATCTGTGAAGTACCATAAGGGTTAAATTTTGATGAATGATCTATGCTAAGTACCCTGTAAAATATATAATCACAGATCGGTGTCCCAGCTAAGGTTGCAGACATCTGAGTCCTGCAACCACCCCTGCCTCTACCTTGGGTGAGACTTCATCTGCTTCGCAGGTGTTGCCAAAAGGACCGGTAGTTAGGGTTTTGTTGGTGTGCTCTTGAGCGTTGAACCCTGGGTCTACCCCTGTGCCAAAAAATGGTTCCATTGCCGGGATCTGGAACTGTGATTGCTGGGAACTAAAGAAGAAAAAGCTTTGTGTGAAATAAGCTTTGTGCATAGATCTGTTGCCCTAGTGCGCAGTATTCTACTTGACCTACGAAGCTTTGTGCCGAGAAAGAAAGGTCAGATCGGAAGGAAAGAGGTCAGATATGCAAGAAAGAGGTTGATACTGAAGAAAAGAAGTGAGATCTGAACACTTTATGCTCTGAGAAAGGTAAAAGTAGAAATTTCCGCAAAAAAGAGGTAATATCTGTAAGCTCTAGCCTCTAGTAAAGGTAAGAATAGTTCAAGTTTTAGATCTGAATGCTTTGTGCTCTATATAGGTAAGATAAGTGGAATTTTTTTTGTTTCTGAAGCATGAATTTAGGTACGCTTGATAGATTTTGTCCTAGCCTGAAAACTAGAGCATTGTTAGATAAAAGAAAGTTTGATATGAATAGAAATAATGAAAGATATGTTATACCTATGCATAGAAAGAATTTTTGGACTAACCAATGGATGCAGAATCCTAGAAAGAATTTTTTGCAGGCTAGCCATCATGATCTTAGAGCGTAGTACAAGAAGAGTTGGGGATCATGGATGAGAAAGAGGGGATTAACTCTTTTTTACAATTGTAGAAGACCAGGACATCTTGCTAAGGAATTCTATGGACCATGAAGTATTGGATTTCCCTAGAATGATTGCTAGACTTGAAAAACTGAATACGGAACAAACAAAATCTGAAGGAGATCAAGAGACTAAAATTGTGGAAGAACCCCAGAAAGAATCAAAGATCATGTTACTGAAAATAAAATAAACCCTAGATGATCATAAGGATGTCAGTTTGTCAGAGATATTCAAAGAAAAGGAGAAAATCGAAGTAAGAATAGGAGACTTCAACATTGACTGTACTTTGAATGAGGGAACATTGATGAACATTATGACAGAAAGCACTTGGGAAACCCTAGGAAGGCCTTCTCTAGTCCCTTCACTAGGAACCATTGGATTGTTTAAAGGAAATGGTAACCCTATGTGGAAGAATTACCCAGATAGCTATGAGTACCCATGGAACTTCGACAGAGGAAGAGTTCAAAGTCATTAGATTTATTGAGGACCGTGCCTCATTTCCATCTTTGTTAGGAAAGATCTGGATTGAAAAAGACCAAATACAGAGGAAAGAAGAAAAGGAATCCCTAGAACAGAAGAAGCAAGAACTCATGGAATTTATGACTAGAAGGATCACCTACTTGATGGAGGAACAAGAGAACAGATCTTAGCTGTTAAACACTAGGGACCTGGATATCGAAGCTATAAGAGCGTTAGAGGAACCACAAAAGACTGAAATACCTAATCCATATGATGAAGGAGTATTACCCTTAGATCTGAAGAAATAACCTCAACAACGTGAAGTGACTATGTCGAGAGAAGATAAGACTCATAATGGAAAAAGGATGACCGAGACTAAGCTCATTGGGAAAAAGGCTAGGAAGCTAAGCAAGAAGAGGTCCAAAATTGGAAAGTTATAGAATACTCCAGAGGAAACTTCACAGAAGGAAAATCACAAGAATTGAGCTTCGCCGAGATATCAGAACAATGACATCTGACACTTCGCCATGGCACAACAATATAGTTTTTGGACCGATATACCCATTCGACATTTTCCCTAAATGGGTTGAAAAACAATTATGGGTTCCCACTAGACCGTTCGACAACACCAGAACAGATAGAACAGAGTTAATGAAGGCCCCATATCCATTGCAAGAAGACTGTTGCTAAGTTTCCATACTTAGTTCGTCGCACCACGCATCGAAAATACTTTTGCTAAATGAGAATTTGAGCCTGAAACTTGAGATTACTTCACTCTGCGATCATTGCCTTGTTCCCACACTGTTCATCGTAGTCTCTGAATTCATTTTCACACCTGAGCTAGTGGACCCAAGCTTGTATGTCGGATGAGCTCAATGTTGTTGAGAAAGTAGTTGAAGAAGTTTTGATTGACTTAATGGCTGAGAGAGTCATGTTAGAAAGAAGGATGTCTGCAGGCATGCAAGCATCATCAACAAGAGGAGTCCAGGCTTCTCCCTCCACTGCTCACGAAGCAGGACCTTCCAGAACCATGACCGAGACAAGAACAAAACACATAGATGATATTGCAAATGCCAAGATGATCCCGTGCATTCTATCGGTTTACATACCACCTTTGAGTGGCAAGATTAAATGCAACAGTGTACCCAGAGACTTTGAATACACCTTGATCACTGTGTATCCTCCGAAAGGGGTGTGCACAGTACGTGCTAACCAGGATAAGCTCGCAGCACTGAAATTTAATGATTTTAATCTTAGAGATCGCAAAACCTACAACATGTTAGCTCCACATAAGTACTTAACTAAAACCAAAGGCAGAAATCCTAAGATTTTCCCACATTCATGGACCTAGAACCTCACGCAGTCAACACTGCTCAATGTAATGAAGATCCCTCACTTCGGAAGACACCAGGAAGTCAACACATGCGTTAGGTTGCTGTTGTCTTGCTACCATGATGGATACTTATGGTTGGATCTCTACATCACTATGGATCTGACTCTGATCAATTGGATCACGGGAATTAACATGCAAGGCCCTGACCCACAGGACTTTTACCCAGGCAAGACCTCAGACTGATCACTAGCACAACAGATAAAGGAAACTTATGGATATGCAGAGAAGGGTACACAAGGCTACAAGGTAGCCTCTATCCAGAGTGGCGCAATGCGCCTTGCATGTCAGCTAATCGCGGGCAATTTAGTTCGTAAGAACAGACCAACACAGGTGAATGGCTTCGTAGTTGACCTTGCAGGGAAGTGCGCTGAGGGACTACAGATGAATTGGGCACAGTATCTTGTAAATCAGTTAGAGCTAGATTGCAGAGGAGCGCAAGACCAAGGGTATTAGTTCCACTTTATTTGGCTACTCATACTCATCGCTTTCATAGCTTGGGAACTACCAGAGGGAGCCACTTTTATGGAGATCGAACCTTTCGAACCACTAGCCGCGAATTTATGTACGCTATGGTACTCCAATGACATGAACAAGCAATGGTAGTCCAATGTTGTCTTCCACACCTACTTCAACAAACTGAAGAATGCAATTCATTCTACACCGTGAATCACCCCAAACGTACTTCATAGGTTTATACATTTGATGAAATTTAGCACAGACCACCACTTCACCTATATTACAATGCACGGTGATGAGCATAAACAACAACTCCAATCCTACTACAAGTTGAAAGAAGATGAATTGAAGGAGATTACCAAGGAATGGTCGGCGGACCTCCTTGTTGCAGCAGACCCCATAGACATGTTCGACGAGGAAAGCCCTGAAGCTATGCTGGATACACCTGGGCCAAGCAGGACTAAGAAGGATGATGAAGTTGAAGATGTCCCTATCACAACCCCGAAGACTACTTCGATCTCACCTGTGCAGGGAGGTGATGGTGACGAGCTAGGCAATACAAAAGTTGAACAAAACAGAGGTGAGGTTACTCCACCTAGAGAGGAGGAGGATCCCTCTATAAAAAGAAGTATTTCACCACCAAAAACCTCCTCTCGGAAGAAATATAAGGCCACTTAGACCATGCTTAAAACTACCCTTACCCCAGATGACTTCGACTTCTTAATTGTTGTGCTGAATGATGTCTCACTAGAGCTCGCATAAAAGCAAGAAGAAAAGAAAGAGGAGCTATTCAACTGAATCAAGGGGGAACTCAAAGAAGTGAAAAAGGCACTCCAGTCCAGCCGAGCAATTTCTACAGCGCCATTGATAAGCAGAACATCAGGAACAGGTGATGAATCCACTCAATTACACCAGATCATTGATCAAGTCAAAGCTCACCTTTGACAAGCTCAAGAAGACACAACACAAGCCACCTAGGCTTTGATGCAAGCACATAAAGCACTTCTAGAACAACAGAATGAGGAAGAATGGGAAAATGTTTCTCTGAAATAAATGTAGGACGAAGAAAATGCACAGTTGCTAGCAGAGCAACTTGAAGTACAGGAAAGGGTTCACAGAGCACTTCACTATGTGATGGTCATAGAAGTGAAGATGGAAGACCATCTCCCACAGCAGGTGACCCAACTGGTAGAAGTAATCCATCAAGTCCAATAGTGCATCATAGATCTGGAGCTCTGCACCATACCCGAGACCCCCCAATAAATAAGAGATCTAAGAGAGGCCAATGCTCGAAGCGCAGTTGGCCGATTAAAAACCTTTGCCTTGGAATGCAAGCAATTGAGCACTAGAAGTGCCCAGACTTATGACACCCTCACAGAAAATATAAAATTGCAGACATTGGAGTCACAACTCCAAGAAGCAAAGCAGCATGCAAACATGCTACAGGCGCAGATAAAGACTTTGACCCTAGTCAAAAGAATGAAGAAGTTCGCAAAACAATGCACAACCCAACAACAGGTACATACGCTACAAAGTAAAGTAATGGAAGTCTCCCAACGACTTCAGCCGATCCAAGAAAAGGCATGCCAACTGTTTGTTGAACTTGAAATCTAGGGAGATGAACTCGAATAGGTTGTCATCACTACATAACAACGCCTAGAAGGACCGCTCATTGACACAGTGATCTAGGAATTTACTAAGCAAGAGGCTGTCGCACTGCAGGAGGTCGAAGCAGCTCGAGCCAAGCTCGAGGAATTTGAGGTGGAATTGAACAGACCTGAGTGACTTGGGACAAGTCACATGTGAGTGTTGGGGGCTTGTTGGCCCTTGACCAAGTTTTGAAGAATACTTGGTCATGTTTGACCATTTTTGGGACTACGACAACTTGCCAAAGATGGAGTGCAACGCAAAGCGGAAATTAGGAAAGCAAGACCTATTTTTGGGTCCCTTTTAGGGTTTTGGGTTGATGTAAAGGGAAAGGGATGTCGGCCCATGGGTTTACCCACGCTTAGGCCCATTTTGTAATCTATAAATAGATACTTAGGCAATGTAAGTATATGATGATGATGATGATGATAGTAGTAGATCTATGTGATGTATAGCTAAAGGCTTAGTGCTAGTAGTTGGATCTGTGTGATCGGATGTATATTGCGAGTGCTCTATGCAACATTGTAAGGAGATTGGAAAGCTTAGTGCAAGTTGTTGTAGTTTTGTGCCGAAGTGTAAGGAAGAAGGATCTAGCGAGCTGCGCAGATCTTTTGTCCTGTGCGAAGTAAGGGTCATTGAATCTCTGTGTTGTAACCGCTTGACCGAGATAATATAAAGAATAAGACTTTGTGGACGTAGCCCCAGGGTGGGGGTGAACCACGGTAACTTTGTGTATTGTGCTCTGTGCTTCGACCTAATGTGTTTATCTCCTTCTTGGCTAAGTGCTTGTTGTGATTAAATAGATCTAGTTATGCTCTGTGCTTATGATATATGAATGAATGTTAGATCTCATATACATGATGCTTAGTGCTTGATCTGCTGAATCTAATCTATATTTCTGTGGCTAAGTACTGAATCATATTTAGTATAAGTATTCACTACGATGCTTTGTGCTATCTGCGAAGTACCATAAGGGTTAACTATTGATGGATGATCTATGCTAAGTGCCCTGTAAAATATATAATCACAAATCGGTGTCCCAGCTAAGGTTGTAGACATCTGAGTCTTGCAACCACCCCTACCTCTACCTCAGGTGAGACTTCATTTGCTTCACAAGTGTTGCCGAAAGGGCCAGTAGTTAGGGTTTTGTTGGTGCGCTCTTGAGTGTTGAACCCTGGGTCTACCCCTATGCCAACAGATATATATTAGGAAAAAGGTCATACATCCATACATACTCCAAATTAAGGGCTTGAAAGGTACACAACTTACAATTGACATAAATTCTGATTGGAAATCTGTTTTTGGTGATTCAAAATTTGTGATGAAGAGAAAATAGAGGAGTATTATTATTTTTATCCCACATGCCTCCAAAAAAGGTTTCAACATAAAATAAACCTCCAAAAACCTCACACAGGATGTTGGAAAAAAATGAATATTTCGAAAACAGGTTATCCCAATTAAAGAACCAAGTTGATGAAATGAGTGGTAGTATGTTGAAACTAGTGGATTTTTCGTGTTCTGAGGAATCCCTCAAAACTGAAATGGATGATAAAATGAAAAATAATATGGATAAAATAGAAAAGAATATGGATGAAAATAAGAATGACATGAAAAAAATGGATGAAACAAGGAAGAGATGCGAATAAATATGGAACAAATGGAACAAAACATGGGTGAAAATATGGAAAATAAGATGGATAAAAACATGGAAAAATCACAAAAATCCATGAAGTCCATAGAAGCCATGTTCTTACAGAGGATCCAAAAAAGGGATATGGAGATCTAAGGAAATACTGAAAATAAGGAGAACAAGGGTGTTGAGTCTCAATCACATATGGGGAGTATTTTATCACGGTTGGAGAGAGAAAACACTGGATTTCAGAATAATTCATTACTTCAATATCCACATCATCAAGGTTTCAATGCTACACCAAGGAACTACTTCATTTGAAATATCTATATGAGGAAGTTTGATGGTAAAGATCCTATAACATGAATATTCTAGATGGAGTCATTTTTTGATCTACATCAAACTCCAACATTAAAAATGGCACCTATTGCATCCATGTATTTAGAAAATGATTAATTTATTTGGTATCAATGAGTTTGTGAAAGAAAAAATAATTCTATTATATCTTGGTCCATTTTTATGGATGAAATTATATCACATTATGGGGATATTAAGAGAAATTCATTCTCTAGTCAATTGATAAATATTCGGAAAAGGTCCAATTACAAAGAAAATTCAACAATTACAAAAGATTAGTCTCAGGGTAAAGAATATTCCCAAGGATAATATGTTATATCACTTTATGGGAACTTTAAAGGAGAACATTCAACATGAGGTGCATCTCTTAGAACCTAAATCCATAGAGAAAGCTATCAATATGGCAAGGAAAGTGGAAAAAAAAATATGGATACTAGAAGGGTGACCACTGATAACTATAGAGAGTGACCTATTCCTCTCCTAAAATTACAAGGTATACATCTCAACAAATGGATGAAAGAAGAGGAAAGGGACTATGTTTCAATTGTGACAACAAGTACAATAAAGGGAATAAATGCAGTGAGAAGAAATTATTCTACATTGATTGTGAAGAGGAAGAAGATCAAGAATTGGAACCATCATAAGAGATAGATCTATAGAAGAGACTCCTCCAATGATATATTCTCATGCAATGGCCAACATTAGTACTCCATAAACCCTCAAGATACAAGGATACAAAAAAAATAAAAAGGTAATGATATTGATTGATTCTAGTGGTACCCATAATTTTGTCAATTACAAATTAGCAAAGTATCTCAATTGATTTGTATATCCAACACCATAGTTTCAAGTAATTATTGTATATGGAGGTACCATAAATTGTTCTAGGAAGTTCCATTGTATTAATCTCAACAGGGGGGAGTATTTTTTGGATAGTCCCATGATTTTCATCCAAATGGGTGGTACTGATGTTGTATTATGGGTCCAATGGTTACAATCATTGGGAAAAATGTCCCTTAATTTTCATGATATTTTCCTCAAATTGAAAGGAAATTGAGCTTAGAGGTATCCAAGGGAAACCCTCTAAGGTGATAATCTCTAATATCATGACAACATTACTCAAAAAGGGACACTAATGAACATGGTGTAATTGCACAATTGTTCTCACTTGATGTTCAAACATCTATATCTTCAAATCCATTAGATCTCCAAATAGTTATAAAAAATCACTCCAAGATATCTGGTGAAACACCTAAGGGTATTCCACCTGATCGAGATCATGACCATGCTATTCATTTGCAACCAGGAAGTGTACCACCTAACATTAGGCCTTATAGGTATCCATATGCACAAAAGAGTGAGATTGTGATTATGGTGCAAGAAATGTTAGTGGCCGACATCATCTAACCTAGCCAAAGTTATTTTTCTTTGATAGTGGTGAAAAAATATGGTTCATGGCGTATGTGTCCAGATTATAGACAACTCAATAAAATGACAGTTAAAGATAACTTTCTTATTCCTGGAATTGATGAATTATTAGATGATTTGCATGGATACAAATTCTTTACTAATTTGGATCTTCGTTCAGGATATCATCAAATTAAAATGAGGTAGGAATACATTCCCAAAACAACTTTTAGAAAACATGAAGGTAATTATGAGTTTCTGGTTATGCAATTTGGACTTGCTCATGCACCTTCAACATTTCAAAGCTAGATGAATTCTATTTTCAAGCCCTTCCTTATAAACTTTGTGTTAGTATTTTTTGATGACATACTAATCTACAATAAATCTTGGGAAGATCATGTACACCATGTTTACAAAATATTACAACTATTGGAAGAGCAACAACTTTATGGAAAGCCTTCCAAGTGTACCTTTGGGGTTAAATAAGTGGAATATTTGGGTTATATTTGTTGGATATATTGTCATTGATGTGTTTTCATTGACGTCAATAGTTGAAGATCATTGTGATCTGATGATGAGTTTTTATGATAAATTGTCATTGATAACAAGGTGCAGAAGAACATTATTAAAAGCTCAAAATAAATAGCGATGAACAAATCAGAGGGAAGAACATTAATTGAAGCTCAGAAGAGATGATGCACAAGAGCCGTCCATTATCATTTTGGGACAATCCAGGACCGTCAGATTGAGGGTAATTCAAAAGAATTGGATCTCAACCAACAGATCTGAAGCAGGAGCTTCGGGAGGTTTCCCAACCGTTAGATCAATATTTGATCTAGAGTTAAGTATTATCCATTGATCTGGAATAAAAAAGGGGAACCGTCAAATCAGGAGACAGTTAAATCTGATGCTCACTCCAGTGAAAAGAAGCCAAGAACATGTAATTTTACCCAAAGGACAAAGCCCCAAAGTAAAGACAACCATTGATATAAAGCAGAATATGGGAACTGTCAGATCAGGAGACAATCAATTCTGATGTTGATCACTTTGGAGAAAAGAATCCAAAAACATGTAATTTTACCCAAAGGTCGGAGACCTGAAGTCCCGAAGTGAATAAGGACCATCATATCTGGATAATGCATGATGACCATTGGATTAGGATAGGAGGGTCCAATTGTGGTCAATTTCAATGCTGACCACTCTCGCAAAAAGAAGCCAAGAACATGTAAGTTTACCCAAAGGCCAGATCCTCGAAGTCTTGAAGTGAATGAGGACCGTCAGATCTTGGCAATGCATAGAGACCATTGGATGAGGTTAGGCGGATCCAATGGTTTAGAGCATGTAAGTTCACCCAAAGGTCAGAGATCCAAAGTCACGAAGTAAGAAACATGGCACACACATTGAGATCCCACGTCAAACTAGTCCACGTCAGCAAGACCACATTGACAAGGACACATGGTGCAATCAGATAATGACAAGTGTTAAGGTGCATTTGGAATTTCAGGTAGGTGTAGGTCATGAATCAAAGTGACATGTGGTAGCCACTCGGCTAGTTCCACATCAATAGTGATGTCAGCAAGCCACATCACTCCGAGAGTATGACCTTCGGAGGTTCTACCACCAGCAACTACTTGAAGCGCCGAAGGTCGAAGTCATTCTCAGTCGTTGATCTGAGAAACATTTCGGGAGTAATATTGACCATTCGAAAAAATAAAGTGAAGGATAGGATAAGCAAGGCCAAAGGCCCAAGACCCTGAATAGCCTAAATTCTGACAACCATTGGATCGTGTTAAGATTTTTGGTTTAATAAGGATCATTAGATGAGGTCAAATTACTCGAGGTTTATTATTCGGGGAATCTTACTACGAGAGAATTGGGAAGTGGGAAAAAGTGAACTACCTGAAGCATCGAAGGTCAAAGTTAATGTTAGTCATTGATCTAAGATCCTCCGGGTTCTCACATGACCGTTAGATCAAACGTAGTGGAAGGATAGAGTAAGAATGAGATGCTAACTAAAAACAAGCAGTCATCGTAGTATTATGACTTATTTGGTGGGTAAACACTCTGGAGGGATTGAACCTGTCATATTTTGAGTATCCTGGAGCCCTGAAGTCATGAATAACCAAATACTTGAAGAGTGGAGCTCCTTTGTGCCTAATCCCATGGTCCTAGTTCCTAGACAAGTGAAGTTTATTAATCAGGGAAGTGTTGATATGCACTCCTGTGAATTTTTCTCTGGAAGAGTTGGAAGAATGCAAAGGCTGGAGTCCTGAAAAGTCGAAGTCTTGAAGTAAATGAGAAACATCCAATCAAATGAATATTAATTCCTGACCATTGATTTGTTTGAAACCTTGGGACACGCCAGGATTATCCATCTAATGGAAGATCAAGTATCGACCATCCATCTCATCGTGCACATGACCATGGGATGCACAAGCATCAGATCAAGGGTAGGGATTGATTGCGGAGCATGAAGGGAGGATTAATAATATCGTTGATTCCAATTCCACAATTTATTAGGACCATCAGATCTCCCCGATCAAGAGATCGACAACTGCGGTTGATCTGCCAACAATCACACAACTTCAAATTGTGGAGTTCGGGTGATGGGATAAACCATGAGCAAGTTGGATCTCCGCAATCCACAGAGACCATCAATCCACGTCCACACATTGATCTAACGACTGGTAAGGCCTGTGGGGTTTTATATGTGATCGTTTTTTATTCTGAACCAGAGAGAGAAGGAACGTTAAACCTGATAAGATTCGGACATTGTCCTGATTTATGTTGAGTAATCCAACAATTGCAATGGATTAAAGGGCTAATAAAAAAGCTTAGATCTAATCAACGAAAATTGAGAATGAAATAAAAAGGCATGTGATCGAGTTAAAAATAAATCGATCCATAACAGTGATTGATTTATGAAAATCACTCTCACTAAATTGAAAATCCTTCATGATAATGTCTGAATAATAATGGAGAAAAATAAACGTTATTATTGTTAATCTTAATGAAGATGTGCGATGGTCCAAACTAAGAGAAACAATGATTCATAGCTCACACCAGTTTAAATATTATATAAAAGAGAAATAATGGTGAGAAGAAAGTGTCTCTATAGTCCATATCAAAAGATCAAAACAGAAGTAGAGTCCAGTAAGAAAAACTGATGATTCCTATGAAGTGAGGGTGGAAGGGAGGAGCATGAAAGGATTCATATCCTTTACTAAGTAAGTGTAATTCAAGGGAGTTGGTGCTTCCTAGGTTTGGTGCCCCAAAGACAAGGGAGTTGGTGCTTCCTAGGGTCGGTGCCCCAAAGACAAGGGAGTTGGTGCTTCCTAGGGTTGGATCCCTAAAAAGTAAGGGATTTGGTGCTTCCTAGGGTTGGTGCCCTGAAGAAGGGGATTTGTGTCTCCTAGAGTTTGTGCTCTTAAAAGGATTGGTTTCCTTCACTATTCTTCATAAATCCTTGTAATTCCTATTAATTGTATTTATAGAATTGATTTTACAAACAAGTCCATTGTTGATCTATTGTGGTAATTAACAAAATATAAAAGTAATTGCTAATTGGTGAAAAAGGGTAATACTAATTCACCGCCCCTCCTCTCATTATTCCAACAATATTGTATCTCATGAAGGTGTAAAAGTGGACCCTAACAAAATTAAATCTATGAGTAAATGGTCAATTCCCAAAACCTTGAAGAAACTTAGATGATTCTTAGGATTGACAGGCTATTGCCACACGTTTGTCAAGAAATATGATCAAATAGAAACACATCTAACAACATTATTAAAGAAGGAATACTTTTCTTGTATTGAAGAAGCAACCAAATATTTTGAAAAACTTAAGGAGGTTGTATGTACAACTCTCGTCCTATCCACACTCAACTTTACAAAAACATTTATTATGTAGTGTGATACCTCAAGCCATGGAGTTGGTGCAATTTTAATGCAAGAAGAAAGGCCTATTACCTCTGAAAGAAACCAACTTAAATAAAAAAACTTAATCAAAACCATTTATGAAAAATAAATGTTGGCCATACTACATGCAGTTCAAAAATGGCACCCTTACCTAATAGGACGACACTTGAAAGTAAAAACAAAGCATGATAGTTTGAAGTACTTCTTGGAGAAATCATTAGCTTTAGAATATAAACAAAAATAGGTTGCACAGATGCTAGGTTATGACTTTGAAATTATCTACAAAAAAGGAAAACAAAATGTTGTGGTAGATGCCCTTTCAAGGAAAGAAGAAGAAATATAAGGTTCACTATGTGTTATTTTTATTCTTCAATTTGATTGGGTGGAAGAAGCAAGGATCAAATGGAAGCAAGATCAATAGGTATGAAATATCATTCAACAAGTACAAGAGGACCCTAGTTCATTAGATAATTTTGTATGGAAGAATGATTTTCTATGGTGTCATGATCGCCTATATTTATGTAAGAATTCCCAACTCAAACATAAGGTACTTCTAGAATTGCACACTTCTTCAATAGGAGTACATTTGGGGTTTTTGAAAACATACCATAGGATCGAGGAGGATTTTTTCTGGGAAGGTCTTAAAAATGATTTTCAAAAGTTGTGTTTGAATTTTTGGTCTGCCAACAAGGGAGAGAAAATCAAGATGCCAAGTTTCCTAAAACCATTAGCTATACCAAGTCAGCGTTGGGAATAAGTTTCAATGGATTTTATTACAGGTTTTCTCAAATATGAAGGAAATAAAGTCATCATGGTAGTAGTGGATCGACTAACGAAGTATCACTACAAGGAAAACACCCTATAGAGAAGGTTTTTGCGGAAGCCTCTATAAAAATAGCCCCAAAATCCATTTGTAGCGAAGGTGTGCAGGTGGATGTTTTAGCAGAAGTTTTTTTAATGGTGCATTTATAAGTCTATACCGCATCGTTGCGCCACCAGAAATCAATGCACCGGTGCTAATAGACAATGGTGCACTATTGTTATTTAGAAAAAAATAGAAAAAAATGGTGCGCATCATACAAAAGAAGCTCATGAGCACCGATGCACAAAAAAATGGGCGCACCATCATTGTGTTTTTCCTTTTAAAAATGAATAATGGTGCACCATTGTCCCTTGGTCGCACCAATGCATTCCAAACTAGTGCACAGTCGCATGGTTTTAAAAAAATATAACGGTGCACTATTTGCAGTGGTGCGCACCGGTGCACTAAATGCGAGCGCACTAGAATAAGGGTAAATAAAAAAAAAACGGCAGTAAAAAACCATATTTACCATTTCTAGTGCATACAATCTCTCAAGCATCGGTGCCACCTTTTCCTAATTGAAGGGCATTGCAGTCGGTGCTTCCGTTGCTTGGCTTGTTTCCGTTCAGTGCTTGGTTCGTGGGATTCCAATTTTGCCATACGGTGGGAAAATTTGGTTTTTTTCACTACATCCCAACCATGCCTCCTCGACTAGAAAATGTCTGAGTAAATTCTTTATTTATTTGTACACTGAATTTTTAAATTGTGAAATTGAGTAAAATTTTCATTTTTTTTTTGTGCGGTGCATTCTAACCGTTCGGCTTGCACCACGCACGGTGCACCTTGCAAATTTTACAGGGTGCACTGAAAATGTATAGCTCGTTTTCTCTGGTGAGTTGTAATACGAAACACACTAGTGCATACTGATAAATGACACACTGATGCATTCATAATAAACGACGTACCATCGAAAATATAAAGTTTCCATTAAACAGTGCATTGTTTATAGTGAACGCACTGATAAGTTCCTAATAATATACGCACCGTTGAAAATAGATAGTTGTTCAATCGAGGTGTCCTTTATAGTGAATGCACCGATGCATACATAATAAACTACGCACCACAGACATTATTGTGTTTTTCAATTGGTGAGTGGATTATATAGATCACAACAGTGTGCAAACATGGATATGGCACACCATTTAAAATGTGTGTCTATTTTAAGTGATGTGTCATGATGAATGGAACGCAACAGGGCGTCATAGTATCTAGACGCACCGTTGCAGAGTTATTTAAAATAAATAGAAAACAACAGTGCACATCATATAAAAGACACTCATGAGAACCTATGCACACTAAACAAGCACATCGGTGCACAACAAACGGGTACACCGTCATTGCGTTTTTCGTTTTAAAAATTCATAACAATGCGTCGTTGTCCCTTGGGCGCACTGGTGAATTCCAAACTGGTGCACTGTCGTAGGGTGTCTTTAAAAAACAATGGTGAACTTAACATGAGCGCACCAGAATAAAGGTAAATAAAAAGAAACCGGTGGTAAAAAACCATTTTTACCATTTCCAGTGTAGAGAATCTCTCAAGCATTAGTGCCACCTTTTTCCAACTGAAGTGCACTATCATCGGTGCTTCGGTTGCTTTCCTTGTTTTTGTTCGATGATCGGTTCGTGGGATTCCAATTTTTCCATATGGTGGACAAATTTGGTTTTTTTCACTACATCCCACCTGTGCCTCCTCAACGAGAAAATGTCCAGGTAAATTCTTTATTTCTTTGTACATTGAATTTTTACTGGATTAAATTGTGAAATTGAGTAAAATTTTCATTGTTTTTCAATTTTTATTTATTTATTTATTTATTTATTTTTTTTTTTTCTACGTAGCATGGTGCACCATGTAAATTTGAAATGTATAGTTGGTTTCCGCCGGTGTGTCATAATACAGAACGCACTGGTGCATACTTACAAATGACACACTGTTGAAAATATACAGTTTCCAATAAATGATGTGTTGTTTACAGTGAACGCATCGGTGAGTTCATAATAATATATGCATCGTTGAAAATAGATAGTTGTTCAATCAATGCATTCTTTATAGTGAACACACCAGTGCGTACACAATAAACTACGCACCATGTAAATTATTGTGTTTTTCAATCGGTCTGTGGATTATACGGAACAGACCGGTGCACAAACATGGATACAATGCACTGTTTAAAATGAGTTTCTATTTTAAGCGGTGCCTCATGATGAATGGAACACATCGGGGTGTCGTAGTATCTAGACACACCACTTTAAAGAGGTACCATGCTTTCACGGTGCATTGTATACAATGGGGCGCACTGGTGCATTGATAATTACTCAATTTGTTTTTGTTTGCATATTTTGAAATAAATTTCTCATTTACTGAAAAAAAAGTTATGTTTTTATGTACGATGTTAATGTAATTTATATGTTAATTATGTAGAGACATCAACGCATGGAGGAGTAGAAACAAAGAGTTTATCAATACAATATGGTTTGGGAATGAGAGGCCAGAGAGAGGGAGAGAGATTTGTACCCTTGGCCTATTGCTATAGCTATGCATATCCTCTTGAGGAATGTAGGCCTCCTCAAGTACTATGAGGAGGCTACATCCCTGAAGGAGAATTACACCTTTCTCGCGCAGCTATTCCGTCGATGGGATTCCCATAAAAATGCATTCATAGTCGGTCCTCATCAGTGGTACCATCCCACTGAAGAGGATATTTATTTTATCACTGGGCTATCTAGGAGAGGGGAGGATTTCCCCCAGTTTCCTGATGTTCCAATGGGTGTTGTTGTTGAGAGTCAACTTGCCTACTCTTAGAGGTATATTGTGTGTGATATACATTCTCCTGGTGATTTTTAGGTGGTTGGTGGACAATTAAAGATCACCTCATTTGGTGCAGAGGACGTTAGGTGCCTCTCACTTTTATTTTCGACCATTGCACACTTTACTGGTGATAGTCAGCGCATTAGTTGCACTCTTTTGTATTATGTTGATTCTTTGATACAGAGGTCATTTTCTTGTGACAATTTTGTATATCACTGGATAGATGTCATGCTATGATAGATGGGAGGGTGAACTTCCCATTTTCTTCAAATTTGTTTTTTTTTGTTTTTTGAAAGGTTTCTAGAGACGAGACATACTTTTTTCTGTTGGTCTCCTGGGCTGATGATTGAGGTGCGGATGCACATGTGGGGTGAGATGATGCCCAAGAAGGGCATGCCCAATTTTCCAGCTAGGATTTCTATGGACACACTTGAGCTATTAGATAGTGAGGAAGATCATGAGTTTGTGATGGTGTCGTGCCCTTATGCGGGGATGGATTGGAGAGGATGTCCCAACATCCTCTTCACACCATATGAGCCACTCGATCACCAAGGTAAGATTTAAATTAATCTTGTACTTTCATTTTATTGTCTTACTTCATTCAAATAAATTTTATTCTAGCATGTTCTTTAACATTTTTTTATTAAATTGTTTAATGAAATTGTCAACTAAATATTAACTTGTGTTATATTTTGCAGATGTTGGCACATTCGTTGGGGACATGCATACTCCCCTTCCACCTGATGCATATGAGTGTAACACCCTTGTTTCCCCTAGCTTGTAAATAATCATAAAATAGGATTACCATGCTAAGGCATGTGGGCAATGTAAATGTATTATTGTTAAATTTCCCATAACTAACTGTTGGGGGGTGAAGCCTTGAAGTACGAGCCATGATATCTCTAGAGGAAATAATCATTTAATGAAGGAAAGGACTGGTTCTTGAATAATAAACCACCCCCATGAATGGAAACATGGGTTGTCATCCCAAATTACCATAGAGACCTTCAGACCCAAGCTTCCTTCTAACAAAAGGAACAGGATAGGTCAGAAAACTTCCTAAATAAGGAAGGTAAGATACACACACATGGACGACAAGGAAAGGGGGCAGAAAGAGGAGAGACACCAGATCATAATGCAAGCTTGGAAGGAGATGCGTGAACCAAAAGGAAGTGCATAGAACAAGACCTGAAGGGCCCGAACATGAGCTTGATGCTGAGGAAGCATCTGATAAACCTCGCAGGGATAATGTGACATAGAGAAGGTATCTGAGAGATGGCATAGTTCCCTAGTGATATCATGGCTTGGCACGAGGGTGGCGAGAGTGCTAAGAATGAATGCCTCTGAGTTTATGGTTGGGAGGAAAGGCACAGACCCAGAGTCAGTTAGTTGGCTGCAACCTGTAATAGATAAGTATTATCATACCCTATGTAAATGAGCCATAACTATGTAATAAAGTTGGATATCCCATGACTGACTCAGGGATGTGCATGTTTGCTTAATAATTATAATGTATCTCTTTATTCTTGTTTAAATTGTGTATTTAAGTAAGTATGGAATTTTATGATTTGTATACGTAACTGTCTGAGCCTTGTGGTGGCTTAAGTCAAAATAAGTGGGTTGTGAGTTCGTCGAACTTGGCCACAGTTTTCATGGGTGCATGTCGACACTCCCAGTTTCCCTGAGTCCTCGGGGGGGACAGAGTCTGTTAAGATCAGGAGAGGTAGTGCAGATATGCACATAGTATCTATGAGGCGGGCAGAGGTTGAGAACCTCTTAAGTTCTAGACTTGATGAAGGAGTGCAAGGGGTGTGCAGAAGACCCTTCTAAGTGTTAAGTTCCAAAGAAAGAGTGCAAAGCTATTAAGTCCTTCATAACTGATGAAGCTTAGAAAGGATAGCGAGATTCAAGTACTGAAAGGGAATATCTTTGCGTTTGGAATATCGACGGATGAGATCTATTCAGAGGGAACCAAGGGCTGATATGACCGTTGGTTATGGGAAAGAGCATGGGAATTAAACCTAGAGCTCGTCATAGTTCGCATTTCGGGAGAACTGTGTGTTGGCATGACTAAAACCTTAGAAACCTGAAGTCGCAAAATGACCTAGACCATGGATCTATGGATCCTTAGGGACCCATCTCAACCGTTAGATCTACAAGTTTGGAGTTTTTGCATCAAGAGAATCGCGTGTTAGCATGGCCAAGTCTTCCGAAACCTGAAATCATGAAGTGATATGGGTCGTGGAACTCTGGATCCTTCAGGATCCTTCTCGACCCACCGATCTATGAGTTCAGAGTTCATGCTTTGGGAGAATTGCGAGTTGGAGTGACCAAAAATTCTGAAGAGCGAACTAGCGAAGTAACGTGGATCGTGGATATATGGATCCTTTAGGATCCCTCTCGGCCGTTTGATCGAGGGAAAGTTTGCATCATGTAGAGAGCACGTGGGGATGCACGTGTCGAGTCACGGTGTTTCCAAGCATGGCACAATAGTGGAACCCTGAGAGGAGGTTACGAGTCGTCGATCTAGGGTCTATATGGATAGATCAGGACCATCAGATCTAGTCATGGTCAGCCTGACACTGACCAAATATGGGAGATTTCAGTTGAGGAGTGAGTAAACTCCTGAAGTGCGAAGTGCCAAAGTAAAACAGAATCGTTGATGTTCTGTTGACGCATGGCGTAAGATCGCACAGTGGATATGTTTAGCACTATGGAGGTTTTCTAAAGAGGTGTTTCAGATTTCACCTAAGCCTGGAGTCCCGAAGTCATCATGGGTCATTGATCTCAAAAGAGAGTAGGGATTGTTGATCCCTTCGTGTCAGTTCTAAACCTTGACACTTCAGAGTTTGGAGGAATTGGCACGTGGTGGATTGAAAACGCCTAAAGCCCGAAGTTCCAAAGCGTCGGAATAGGCGCCTGTGGTCTTGGCGTTCGGTCATAGACCATGGTCATATGCGATGGTCGCCGAAGAAAAAGGGTTTAGGCCTTGATTTTACAAATTAGAGACCATGGATAGAGGATTTGATTATTTAAGGAGAACGAAATTTTTATGCCCCATCGTGGGTGTGTTACAAATTGGTATTAGATCATGGTTAGAAAACTTGGCCTTCTTGGGCTCATGCACAAGTCACATAAAGAGGTATTGTTATTTGCATTTACTCCTTGAGGAGAAGGACTGTAGATTGAACTTGTGATTTGGGAATTCTTGCTGAAAATTCAGCAGAAGAATTTCTTCATCCCTTTGTCAAAGTGATAACTACCCTTATGAGGGTAGGGATATGATAATAAACATTAATGGTAAGACCTGTGTGTGTATATGCTTGAGTGCATGGATTTAGTGCATTGTAAAGCTTCTTGATATGAAGCCTGATTTTTAATACCAGTTAGGTATGAATGATATTAAATGTACAAGTGATGCACATGTATTATGTAAGAGTATAGGTATACTAAAGGCACAAGGTGAATGCCTAGATGAGTGAAATGTGAGGCCAACATTGCGCTTGCCAAGATTGAATGAATACCATGGATGCATGGTTGACTCCATTATGAAGAGACATGAAAGTTTTGTTTCGAATGATAGCTTGAGGGGAATGTAATCCACTTCCTCAAGAAATACTAATATAAATAAATGAAAGAGTAAATGAGCAAAGATGCTCTGTTGTCATGATAAGAGGCAAATGATTATGCCTTTGAGGATCACATGAGAAGGATTGTGAACAATCCTAAGTTGACTAATCTTAAAAGTAAAGATGTATGTGGGCTATGAAACATACCTGTGACAGCTACATACAGGCTTATGATTATGAATATATCTAAGTACATCATGGATGTAAGTTCACAAAAACTAGAATATGTGTGGATACATAATCTAGATGCATGTCAGAAATGCATGTCTATGTTCCTTAAAGACTGCTTAGTAACAAGCCGAAGCTAATTCAAGGTTGAGGCCATCACAGATAGTGATAGATATGCAATGAGGAAGTTGTGTGTTGAAGGATTTCCCTATGAAGAAACTATGTAAGGACTCTGTCAGAAGAACATAGTCACAAACCTAACAATTGTTGAAGGTTGGGAAATGGGCTGCAAAGCCTGCCTATATAAGAATCCTAGATTACATTTTTTAAACAAAATGTGTAGGTGGAAGACTAACAAATAAATGTTAACCACTCTGAGAACCAAATGATAATGTGCAAGATGCACAGGTTCTTGACCCACTATGAACAAAAATCTTGCTATTAAAGCATGTTGTTGTATCCAAAAGGGTTAGAGTGAGGCCTAACCAAGGATGCTCAAGGAAAAGAGCAGGGAGATCCCAACCTGGAATAAATTTTAAAAGCCAAGAAGAGGAAAAATGAGGAACACTTGTCCACCCTAATGACTCTAAATTTCTTACAGAGTTATAGGTCTTAGATGAGCAGTTGTGAGAACAAGTACAATTGGGAAAAGTGATGGGATAAATGAGTATGTTTGATAAAATAGGCTTGGTTAAAGCCACATCAAGCAAAGGAATTAAGGCCTTAGAAATAAATCAGCTCGGTTAAAATCCCCAGGTTGTGTGGAAGGAGTGGGAAAAAAAGGGGAGAGCCCCTAACTCCTTTCTTGCTATGTGTTATGTTTCCTTTGGAATGAGAAAATTTATTTACTAATAAAGGTAAATGTTTTGACACATAGTGATGACAATTGTATTACTGTAGAAACAGTTGAGAACTATCTGTATTGCATTCATGAAAACCTTTGAGGATAATGTGATGAAGAGCATAAAGATATGCTAGGACATTTTGAAGATGTTTTATGGATTTGAATGAATGATACATGAATTTTAATTGATATTACAACCAATGATGCATGTTGTGTATAAAAATAAATTGGAACTGTTGAGGAAGACAATTACCAATGATGGGCAACCTCAAGTAGAGGATGACCATGGGAAGGATGTAGTCTAAATATTGCTGACAGGACTGTAAGAATCCCCCTAAAGAACTGCTAATGAGATAAAAAACAGAAAGAGGGTGCTAGCATCCAAGAACATGTATGAAAAGATTGGGTGAGAATCCCTTCTGGAATATTTTTAGTGTCTCATGTTATGTGCAAAATTTCGAAAGGGCAGTTGTATTCCATGGATACCCAAGTAGGGTATGATTCAGGAAGGAGAACCTGAATGATGGAGGTGTGAACCTCTGACAGTGAAGACTGATTGTATGATGTAGGATAATCTGAACCAAATGATCTCTATTGACTCAAAAGGTCAAAAACCATTACTAAGAGATCGTAAGAATCCCTTCGATCAACTACAGATCGATATCGTGAGGATCGCGAGAGAAAACCCTAATCAAATCAAGTTAATCAAGAACTTGACAACAGAACTGAACATGAGTCGTTCATTGAAAGGAAACTGATCTCAGTCATCAGATTGATTTCAAGATCCACTGGAGTTAACAGATCAAACACCATTTGTTCGATAAGATCGACGACCCATATTCATTGTGGAGATTGAACTCTCCGATAAAGAGAGAACACATTGGGGATTCCACAAACACTGTGAACTATTGATCTGTGAACGATAGGTGGGTGGACTTGCAAGGAACCCATGTGTTAGTACCACGTAAACTCGTACCGTGATTGGGTTATGTGGTTGAATTTGGAAAATCGAAGCTCTTCTCTCATTATAAATTCTTGATCAAATACTTCTATGCCAGGGTTGTTGTATTTGGAATCATGTGGTTTAGAATCGATCTAGGAATAAGATCGACGACCTGTATTAATTGTGGGGAAGGTATATGCACACAGGTTAATGCCATGACCTGTACCCGTAAATTATACTCAATATAGTTTTGTTTTGAGTTCAGGGTATGATTGTAGATCGGATGACCCGTATTCATTGTAGAGATTGGAAGGATAATTAAACCGTGAGCCATTTGAGGTTTTTCAATCCCTTGCAACCGTTGGATCTGGGGGAAGACAGATCTTCATCGTCGAGTTGCAGACAAGGGGTTATGACAGGATCATAGTGCCTGGACACGAGAGTTGAAAGGATAGCGCCTGGACATAGGAGCTAAAAGGATAACGCCTGAAAAGAATA
>SNQJ01S0014983.1:17339-47274 GCA_010110895.2 Picea sitchensis | reverse complement strand
AAATACGGGCGTATGAGGTGTATTTCCTTATCTTTGTAGCTTCTGAGGTTTTGACATATTGTCCCACCGTATTCCCTATACCCATTAAAATTTCTTCCAGCCAAAATTCCTGAGGCAGGGAGTACAGCCGTATCCAGACCGGGACTCTTGAGAAGTCCTCTTGCTCTGGGCTGAATCTGTCAGTCCAGAACCTTAGAAAAAGGCTAGCTGAATTGTAAAAGTATGGTCCGTTATCGAATATTCTATCCTTGTCTTCTAGGCTATATAAGATAATTTTGAAAAATCCCTTAGAGCTGAGTTGTACCTCGTAATCCCCTTTGGGGTTCCACCAGTCCTTTATCCAGCGAGTTAGGTCTTTCTCGGTGGGCCAAAGTCCCAGAAATTTACCTATTAGCGCGTGGTCCATCATGAACTGGGTATGTTCCCCCACCCTGGTCGATTTGATATGATAAAGAGGAGGTTTTTCCAGTTGTGGGATGCACTTACCTGGCAGCCAGTTTTTGGAAGTTTGCGAGTGGGATGAGCTCGGTTCGAGTTCCATCTCTTTGCCAAGACTTTGTTCCTGAGAGAATAGCTCCTCCCTCAGATGTATCGGTGGTTCGAAGGTGGGCCTCTTGGCCCGGGTGCCAGTTATGTCGTTAGCGGCTATGTCGTTGTACGAGGGGGGTTTCCCCCCCTCACCCGTGCTCATTGTGAATGGTGTAGGATTCTCGTGACTCGCGGAACAACAGGGCTGCAGGGCGGGTAGCAGTGCTCTGATGTCAGAGCACTCATCAACTAGAAACATGGCCTGATACTTCAACGCGTAGGGTTCTTCGGTGCGCTAGGGTTCATCGCCGGTCCCAAATTCAATTTTTTCGATAATTTAGGCTTTTTTTCATGATATAATTAAATGTTATGTGTAAATGATATAAATAATTTTCCATTGTAAATCTAGATGATATTTGAACTTTTAGTATTTTTATTTTAACTTTTACAATAAAATATATATATATATATATATATATATATATATTATTGTATTGTATTGTAAATATCAAATATTTTATATCATAATTTTAAAATGTATTTTTGTTACCCACCATTTCATATCATTTTCTTTTGTAAATAAAAGAGAAAATATATATTACCTTAAAAGCATCAAAACAACACAATGTTCTTTGTTTTCCACATGTTCCCCCACATCAGGGAAACCAGAACAGGTGGCTTGCAGAAACACTTGGAAACTGTAACTGTAATTTTAAAGTTCAATGTGACAAATGTCATGTTCCATACATATGACGTGCTTGATATCATGCACAAGATAATGTATCTACCATGGTTGTTTCCATACACCAGAAAATTTAACAAAAATGAAAAAATCCAAAGTTGGTTCCTGATATGTAAAAAGAGAGAGAAGCTAGAAATTTGGCAAACCCGGGCATCCATTAGTGTTGTAGGTGAAGACGAAACTTTGTCTGCAGGTTGGACATTGAGTTTTTTCCTACGCATTTGACAAGGAGTTGAACATGAAGTACATGTGTCAACTGAAAATGCTTTGATTATGAGTTTGGTCCTCCAAGCTTTGCCACATATCAAAGATCAATTGAAGGTGGTTGTCCAAAAAAGGATGAGGAGTGGGAAGAGGTTGCTCAATTTTCCCATCCATGTCCTTATGACGAGTTGTGTCTGCATCAAAATTTGTCGGTGAAATTTATTCCATGTCCAGCCCAAGGGTTGCGTTCCTGGCTATCCACTCTGTCATCCAGCTATGGGGAATTTATTCCTCCACCATAATGCCTCCTTGCACCAGAGATCAGGCTTGGGGTCTGGTGATGATACAAGGCTCAAGCGAGGCTTTCAAAGGCTACAAATCAAGAGGAGAAATTTCTTCATCCAGAGGGAAACTTCCAGGATCAAGCATAGTATCAAAGAGGGGTGGAGGTGAGTGTTGGGCATGAAGGGAAGATGAAGGAAACTCAGTCCAGTTCTGGCCAATATCAGGGGAGCTGGCAGTCAAAGGGGAGGGCTGGGAGGGGTCAGGGCGGTTGCGCCATGCAATGAGGATGTAGTATTGTGACCCTCTTTTAGGTTTTCCACACTCTCTCGGCATGGTGGAGGATTTGCAGCAGAAAATGGGGCAATGAGGAGAAAAAGAGAATTGGTCCAAAGAAAACTAGGCTAGAGGAGAAGCATTGGTAAATTGGAAACTGAAGAGGGTGACAATAAGGAAGCCATGGGAGAGTGTTCACAAAAGGAAGACATGGAAAATAGAAAGAACCCAAGAGCCAAATGAATATGGAGAATGAAATAATTCCCAAGGGATATTACCTTCATAGAGGCCAAAGAAATGACTGTGAGGGGCACCATGAAAGAGGAGGTGACACCAACCTGAGGTTGAGTACCTTCTCTAGTACTCCAACTCTGGTTCGCATGAGGAGCCATTAACTTCCCAGTGGTGGAACGACACACTACCATAACATTTGCGCAAGATCCTATCATTCAAATGGTTTGGAGGTTTGGTTGACGTCTTGGGGTAACAACTCTCCTAGATGCATGCACGCCAACAATCTCCAGTTGGCCATCTGTCACCTCATCTGAGGCTCCATTTCATATCATTACCATATCATATTATATTGTATTATATCGTATTAGTTTTTAATTTTGAGTTCATACATACTAATTAGGGGAATATTTAGATATTAAATGAGCCTCCTAAGTGAGTTTTTCAAAAAAACATCATTGTCCTTAAATAACTAATGCATGTGTCCCTCTCTAAGCCCATATAATAATATATACTTAAGATATTACATAAAAATCAAATACATAATACAATCTAACTGGGCATAATGGTTAAGAACATGTGTTTCCTCTTAAGAGGTCACAAGTTCAAATCCAGAGGGGGGTAGGGTATGTATACCTCTGTAGACTTTACCAATCAAATCGTTGGGTGGAGGGGGGTCCCTTGTTCCACAAACAAGGGGGTCTCATACACCAATTTGGTGTGGCTTGGCCATGACCTTAAAAATAGATTATTATTATTATTATTATGTAAATAATAAATATAATATATTATATTATATATTAATTTTATATTATAAATATAATAAATAAATATATAATAAATAAATATAAATAATATAATAAATATTATATATTAATTATAACATAATAAAATATAATATATTAAGTTATATATTAATTTTATATTACATATAATATATAATAATAAAATATATATAATTAAAGATTGAATTAAACATGTAGATCATAACGGTTTTTTATCCCTTATCCCCTATCTTTATCCCCTCTTTTTATTTGTGGGTAAGAAATTTTACAGCTCCTAATAGCTAATTGGATATAAATTTTACAGCTCATAATAGCTAATTCAATTCTTAATATCGATTACAATAGCAATTAACATGTAACATAGGATATCAAAAAATGACATAAAAATTAAATACATGTAATTAACCCACTTAAGAAAATTATTAAAAGAGAATAATTCATACAAATTAAAATATTTAATATTCTAAATATTTTTTGTGTTTTTGTACATGTTTCTTGGTTAAGTTTGACATTCATGCATCCTTATAGTATAGTAAAAAAATGATGAATTAGAGATTTTGAGACTTGTATTAATTATGGGAATATAAAAAAATATGACCAAATTACAATTAAGAGGAAGTTAAAATATCACAAAGATTTTATAAATGCTAATTGAGCTTATCATAACTATTTTTAATTCTTCATTATGAACTTATGAACAAAAGAAATATTCTCGAAATGAGGACCAATTCTCGCATCGTACTTTCAAGTAAACTAGTTT
The DNA here is from genome assembly GCA_010110895.2 of Picea sitchensis. Taxonomy (NCBI): domain Eukaryota; kingdom Viridiplantae; phylum Streptophyta; class Pinopsida; order Pinales; family Pinaceae; genus Picea; species Picea sitchensis. The sequence continues at coordinate 43,466 of SNQJ01S0014983.1, read as the reverse complement.
GTAAAATTGTGATACAAAGTGAGGTTGAAGATTAATATAATTTACTTTTAACTTGCCCAAACTTTAATTAATAACATCAGACATATATTTACCCATTTTTATAACTTATTTACTTTTCAAGACCTCTTAACTACAAAAACATGATAAACTTGGTATTTTCATTTTCATTGTGTTCAAATATAAAAATGACAACATAATAACTTAAGAATTGTTGCAATCTAACCTATTTAAATCTATCATTTGTACTATATACAGTTAATACATCAAAACATTTCTAAAAGGAAGGTATAAACAACTTCGTTGTTAATTTCACTTGTTTTAGACATGAGTATTTTATTTTCGATATATTCAAAAATAAAGTACTTAATTAAGAGTACTTTACTTTATGAAGAAAATTATATAACATGACCTAACATGAACATCAACATAAAAATATAAATTAAGTACATCAACATGAACAAAACAAATGTTGTATATATGAACAAGTCAAATAATTGCTATAATGTACATATCTGGTCAACAACACAAATAACTACTATAACTACATATCTAGTCCAACTCCCCAAGGAGAAGTAGGGGGTGGAAGGTCAAGAAGTGGTTGCTCAACATTATTATCAGGAGAAACAGGAAATAGAGGAGGAGGTGATTGGTGAAGTCATAGTCTATGATGAGAAGCATGCTTTGGAGGAATAGGCGAGGCACCCTACTCATCCAGGCGAGGTGAAGGAGGAGGAGGAGGTATTGAAGAAGAAGAATCATAACCACCCTGATCAACATCACAACCCAGAGGAGAAGGAGGAGGTACTGAAGTAGAAGCACCATCACCACCCTAATCAACATCGCCACCCGAAGGAGGAGGAGGAGGCACTGAAGTAGAAGCACCATGATCACCACCCTGATCAACATCACCACCTGAAGGAGGAGGAGGAAGTATTGAAGTAGAAGCGTCATCACCACCCTTATCAACATCACCACCCAGAGGAGGAGGAGGAGGTATTGAAGAAGAAGCGCGATCACCACCTTAATCAACATCACCACCTGGAGGAGGAGGAGGAGGAGGTACTGAAGAAGAAACGTCATGATCACCACCCTGATCAACATCATCACACAGAGGAGGAGGAGGAGGTATTGAAGAAGAAGTGCCATCACCACCCTGATCATCATCAGTACTGGAGGATGAGCCATCCCTCATCCCTACCAGTAACCTGGAAGCTCCAATGATATCATGCATAAGAGACTTCATATCACACAACAAGTTCGTCCAAAGCTACAAGAGATCAGGGTCAGCCCTGATGTCTCACATCTGGATAGGGTGGACTCCTGCACCAACGAAAACTACATTCAGTCTGTCACACACCTCCATCATATATCTGAGATAGGGCCTACACCACATGTCGGGTGGTATATGCGGTTGAGGACCCTGACCCACTGTAGCCTTAGCCATATCCTCATTTTAACACACCCACGACGGGGCATAAAAATTCCGTTCTCCTTAAATAATCAAATCCTCCATCCATGGTCTCTAATTTGGAAAATCAGTGCCTAGCCCCTTTTTCTTCAGCAACCATTGCATATTGCCACGGGATATGATAGAACGCCAAGACCACAGTCACCTATTTCAGTGCTTAGGAACTTCAAGCTTTGGGTGTTTTCAATCTACCACGCGCCAATTCCTCCAAAATCCGAAGTGGCAAGGTTCTGAACTGACACGAAGGGATCAATGGTCCCTACTCTCTTTCGAGATCAATGGCCCATGGTGACAGGCCTCCGGGATTTGGTGAAATCTGAAACACCTCTTTAGAAAACCTTCAGAGTGATAAACCTTTGTACTGCGCGATCTTACGCCATGTGTCCACAGAACATCAACGGTTTTGTTTTACTTAGGGACTTCGTGCTTCAGGAGTTTACTCACTCCTCGACTGAAATCTCCCTTATTTGGTCAACATCGTGTTGACCATGGCCTATATACGATGGTCCTGATCTATCTATGTAGACCCCATATCGATGACTCATAACCTCCTCTGAGGGCTCCACTGTTGCAACATGTTTGGAAACACCATCACTCGACACGTGCATCCCCACGTGCTCTTGATATCATGCATACTTTCCCTCGATTGAACGGTCGAGAGGGATCCCGAAGGATCCATAGATCCATGGTCCATGTTACTTCGCTACTTCTCTCTTCAGGAGTTTTGGTCACTCTAACTCGCAATTCCCCCAAATTGCAAACTCTAAAATCATAGATCGGAGGGTAGAGAAGGATCCCAAAGGATCCATAGATCCACGGCCCAGATCAGTTTGCAATTTCATTTTTTGAAAGACTTGGCCACACTAACACATGATTCTCTCGATGCATGAACTCTAAAATCGTAGATCTGACGGTTGAGATGGGTCCCGAAGGATCCATAGATCCACGGTCCAGGTCATTTTGCGACTTTGGGTTTCGGAGGTTTCAATCGTTCCAACATGCAGTTCTCCCGAAATGAGAACTCCGATGGGATATAGGGTTAACTCTCGCGCTCTTTCCCATAACCAACAGTCATATCAACCCTTGGTTCCCTCTAAACAGATCTCGTTCATCTGTCTTCCAAACAAAAAGATATTCCCTTTTAATACTTGAATCTCTCTATCCTTCCCGAGCTTCGTCAATTATGAAGGACTTAAGAGCTTTGCGCTCTTTCTTTGGAACTTAACACTTAGAAGGGTCTTCTGCACACCCCTTTCACTCCTTCATCAAGTCTATAACTTAAGAGGTTCTCGACCTCTACCCACCTCATAGAGACTCTGTGCATATATGCACTACCTCTCCTAATATTAATAGACTTTGTCCCCCTCAGGAGACTCAGGGAAACTGGGAGTGTCGACGTGCACCCATGAAAACCGTGGCCAAGGTCGACAAACTCAAAACCCACTTATTTTAACTTAATCCACCATGGGGCTCAGGAATTTATGTATACAAATTAGACAATTCCATACTTACTTAAATACAAAATTTAAACAAGAATAAAGAGATACAGTATAATGATTAAGAAAACATGCACATCCCTAAGTTATTCACAGGATATCCAACTTTGTTACATAGTTACAACTCATTTACATAGGGTATGAGAATACTTATCTATTACAGGTTGCAGCCAGCTAACTAATTGTGGGTGTGTTCCTTTCCTCCCAACCATAGGCTCAGAGGCATTCATTCTTAGCACTCTGGCCACCCCCATTCCAATCCATGATATCACTAGGGAAATATGCCATCTCTCAGATACCTTCTCTCTGTCACAGTATCCCTGCGAGTTTTATCAAATGCTTCTCAGCATCAAGCTCGTGTTCAAGCCCTTCAGTTCATGTTCTCTGCACTTCCTTTTGGTTTGTGCATCTCCATTTGAGACTGCGCTCGTGTTTGGTGTCTCTCCTCTTGTTGCCCCCTTTCCTTGTTGTTTGTGTGTGTATCTTACCTTCCTTATTTAGGAAGGTTTTCGACCTATCCTGTTCCTTCTGTCAGAAGGAAGCTTGAGTCTGCAGGTCTCTGTGGTACTTCGGGCTGACATCCCATGTTTCCATTCATGGGGGTGGTTGATTATTCAACCACAAGTCCTTTCCTTCATTAAATGATTCTTTCCTCTATAGATATCATGGATCGTACTTCAAGGCTTCACCCCCCAACAGTCAGTTATGGGAAATTTAACAATAATACATTTACATCATCCACATGCCTTAGCATGGTAATCCTATTTTATGATTATTTACGAGCTGGGGGGAACAGGGGTGTTACAATTCCCTCCCCCTTAAAGGAACATCGTCCTCAATGTTCTTTCTCAGAAACACCTGTCATGCCTTTCTCATTCAGCCACTTCATAAGTCTTGGCCTTCTTTCTTGGTCAAGTCCTTTTTCAGACCCTTAATCTTCATCACCTACTTTCAAAAATTCTTGGACAATAAGAACATTAATCACAATTTTATGCGAAAACATTTTACTGTTGTTCAAAATTCAAGAGGAAATTTTCATAATCTAGCAAAATAATTATCTGTGAAATTCGTGGGGTTTCATCCACATGACTATCTTGTTATCCAGGCTCACTATTTTTCCCCGGACATACCCATTGTGTGCATGATCCCAATCAATATTTTACAAGAACTATCAGAGTCTCCTCTCCCTTGCAGTCACTCACCCTCTAGGCCCAGGCTTAGGCATCCCCCTCTTTTCTATACAGTTCCTCGAGTGATCCATCTTGCCTTACCAAGTATTTCTCACAAAGGAAGAATTTTAGAGACTTAATCGAGCCTTACAGTCAAGGCATCCCTCAGACTTTCTCTATCGAGGCATCCCCCCGGCTTGTGTTACCTCAACACAACATATTCCAGGCGATAATGACTTACCACAGGGTTCTCATGTCTCAACAATGGTCTCTTTCAGGATTTTCAACTTGACAGCCTTCATCTATCCTCCCTGGATAGACCTTTTCTTCTCACTTGTATCCCAGGTATACAGAAATTCATGAGACATCATCATAAATTCTGAATTTCAAAATTTTATTGCAAATCTGTCATCTACAGATTTCCAATTCCACATTTTGTTTTTCCAGATTTATTCCACACAGGGAACAAATTCACAAGCATGGGACTTTCCTTCCCATGGTAGTTTATCTCAGAAGGCAATTGGTCTTCCTTATGGGATTACAATACTACCATACCCAAGACTCTTTCTTCCTACAATTCATTCATCAACTAAACAAATTGTTAGTTCTTGTGCACATTATATTTTCGTTGCATACTTGCAGTGGCTTGCAAACAATTTCAGAATTGTGCATACTAACAATCAAATTTACTTTCTCAAAAAGGAAATACCATTCCTTACAGTTTGGCTCAACAGGAAATTGGTCTTCCTTATAGGATTACAACACTGCCATATCCATGACACTTTTCTCCCTGCAATTCATTCTTTTCACATCCAAACAAATTGTTAGTCTCTCATGCATCCATGTATATATATCTATATTCAAAACCATGCATACTAACAGTTCATCACATCTATATAAACATGAAAGGGAATCCCATTCCTTTCCTATGCCTCATTTCAACATACCAAACCTTTCAAAATGTAATTCAACATTTCAAAGGATTTAACAAATGTGCCAATATTCATGTCCACATTCATACCCAATGCACTCTTGCATTGATTTCAAGTTTGTCACGTTTTATGACAGTTTCTTGGCCATGGTGTTTTGGAATTTAACCAACCTTTTCATCATATGGATTATTCATTTTCATTCATTCTTACAGTAAGACTATACTTCCTACTATAGGTTGATCACAATCCCAAATCAGTACACATGAAACTTAAAAGTTTTTGTTGAATGAACCCAAGCATTATGCCTTCATTAGTAACCAATATGCCAACACTCATGGCCACCCAAGAAATTCTCTTTTCCTTAATACCTCTATAACTTAAGTAGAGTACTAGAAGGTCCTCCTTCCTTAATAGGAAATCCTTCGTCTTCCCTCTTATGTAAACATGCATTCCCTCAATGCATTCCATGCAACATGCTAACTATGAGCACCTTGATTCCCATAGATCCAGTCCCTGCAACCACTGTCTAATCGTAGAGTGCTAAACTCTATATTCCTTGACTGGCCTGGGGGAAATTTGTTTTCTCTTCATGCAACTGAGAGCTGTGACCTTGACTTTATTCTTTTCAGGCGCTATCCTTTTAGCTCCTCTGTCCAGGCACTATCCTTTCAACTCCCATGTCCAGAATCTATGATCATGTCTTAACCCCTTGTCTGCAATTCGATGATGAATATCTGTCTTCCCCCGATCCAATAGTTGCAAGGGATTACGAAACCTCAAATGGCTCGCAGTTTAATTCTCCTTCCAATCTCTACAATGAATATTGGTCATCTGATCTACGATTGGACCTTGAACTCAAAACAAAACTATATTGAGTATAATTTATGGGTACAGGTCGTGACATTAACCCGCGTGCATATACCTTCCCCGCAATGAATATGGGGCATCGATCTTATCCCTAGATCAATTCTAAACCACATGATTCCAAATACAACAACCCCGGAATAGAAGTATTTGACCGAGAATTTAAAATGAGAGAAGAGCCTCGGTTTTCCAAATTCAACCACAGAACCCAATCACGGTATGAGTTTACATGGTATTAACACATGGGTTCCTTGTAGGTCCACCCACCTATCGTTCATAGATCAATGGTTCACAATGTTTATGGAATCCCCAATGTGTTCGCTCTTTATCGGAGAGTTCAATCTCCGCAATGAATACGGGTCATCGATCTTATCGAATGACTGGTGTTTGATCTGTTAACTCTAGTGGATCTTGAAATCGATCTAACGACTGAGATTGGTTTCCTTTCAATGAATGGATCATGTTCACTTCCATTGTAAAGTTCTTGATTAACCGGATTTGACCAGGGTTTTCTCTCGTGATCCTCACGATCTCAATCTGTAGTTGATCGAAGGGATTTCTACGATCTCTTAGTAAAGGTTTTTGACATTTTGAGTCAATAGAGATCATTTGGTTCAGATTCTCCTGCATCATGCAATCAGTCTTCAATGCCAGAGGTTCACACCTCCATCATTCATTTTATCCTTCCTAAATCATACCCTACTTGGGTATCCATGGAATAGAACTGCCCATTCGAAATTTTGCGCATAACATGAGACAATAAAAATATTTCAAAAGGGATTGTCACCCAATCTTTTCATACATGTTCTTGGCTGCTAGCACCCTCTTTCTAGTTTTTACCTCATTAGCAGTGCTTTAGGGGGATTCTTACAGTCCTGTCAACAATATTTTGACCGCATCCTTCCCATGCTCATCCTCTGCTTGAGGTTTCCCATCATTGGTAATTGTCTTCCTCAACAATTCCAATTCCTTTTTATACACAACATGCATCATTGGTTGTAATATCAATTAAAATGCATGTATCATCCATTCAAATCCATAAAACATCTTCAAAATGTCCTAGCATATCTTTATTCTCTTCATCACATTATCCTCAAAGTTTTTCATGAATGTAATACAGACAATTCTCAACTGTTTCTACAGTAATACAATCATCATCACTATGTGTCAAAACATTTACTTTTATTAATAAATAAACTTTCTCATTCTAGAGGAAACATAACACATATCAAGAAAGGAGTTAGGGGCTCTCCCCTTTTTTTCCCACTCCTTCCACACAACCTGGGGATTTCAACCCAACTGAGTTATTTCTATGGCCTTACTTCCTTTTCTTGATGTGGCTTTAACCAAGCCTATTTTATCAAACATACTCATTTATCCCTTCACTTTTCCAAATTGTACTTGTTCTCACATCTGCTCATCTAAGACCTACAACTTTGTAAGAAATTTAGTGGACAAGTGTTCCTCATTTTTCCTCTTCTTGGCTTTTGCAATTTATTCCAAGTTGGGATCTCCATGCTCTTTTCCTTGAGTAGCCTTGGTTAGGCCTCACTCTAACCTTTTTGGATACAACAACATGCTTTAATAGCAATATTTTTGTTCATAGTGGGTCAAGAACCTATGCATCCTGCACATTATCATTCGGTTCTCAGAGTGGTTAACATTTAGTTGTTAGTCTTCCACCTATACATTTTGTTTAAAAAATGTAATCCAAGATTCTTATATAGGTAGGCTTTGTAGCCCATTTCCCAACCTTCAACAATCGTTAGGTTTGTGACTATGTTCTTCTAACAGAGTCCTTACACAGTTTCTTCACAAGGAACTCCTTCAACACGCAACTTCCTCATTGCATATCCATCACTATCTGTGATGGCCTCAACCTTGAATTAGCTCCATCTTGTTACTAAGCATTCTTTAGGGAACATAGACATGCATTTATGGCATGCATACAGATTATGTATCCACATATATTCTAGTTTTTGTGAACTTACATCCATGATGTACTTAGCTATATTCATAATCATAAGCCTGTATGTAGTTGTCATAGTTATGTTTCATAACCCACATACATATTTACTTTTAAGGTCAGTCAACTCAGGATTGTTCACAATCCTTCTCATGTGATCCTCAAAGGAATAATCATTTTCCTCTTATCATGACAACAGAGCATCTTTCCTCATTTACTCTTTCATTTATTTATATTAGTATTTCCTGAGGAAGTGGATTACATTCCCCTCAAGCTATCATTTAAAACATAACTTTCATGACTCTTCATAATGGAGTCAGTCATGCATCCATGGTATTCAGTCAATCTTGGCAAGCACAATGCTTGCCTCACATTTCACTCATCTAGGCAGTCACCTTGTGCCTTTAGTATACCTATACTCTTACATCATACATGTGCATCACTTGTACATTTAATATCATTCATACCTAACTGGTATTAAAAATCAGGCTTCATATCAAGAAGCTTTACAATGCACTAAATCCATTCAATCAAGCATATACACACACAACTCTTACCATTAATGTTTATCAGCATATCCCTACCCTTGTAAGGGTAGTTATCACTTTGACAAAGGGATGAAGCAATTCTTCTGCTAAATTTTCAGCAAGAATTCCCAAATCACAAGTTCAATCTGCAGTCCTTCTCCTCAAGGAGTAAATGCAGATAACAATACCTCTTTATGCGACTCATGCATGAGCCCAAGAAGGCCAAGTGTTCTAACCATGATCTGATACCAATTTGTAACACACCCACGATGGGGCATAAAAAATTTGTTCTCCTTAAATAATCAAATCCTCCATCCATGGTCTCTAATTTGTAAAATCAAGGCCTAGACCCTTTTTCTTTGGCGACCATCGCATATGACCATGGGCTATGACTGAACACCAAGACCACAGGCGCCTATTCTGGCGGTTCGAAACTTCGGGCTTCGGGCGTTTTCAATCCACCATGCACCAATTCCTCCAAACTCCGAAGTGTTGAGGTTTAGAACTGACATGAAGGGATCAACGGTCCCCACTCTCTTTCAAGATCAATGGCCCATGATGAATTTGGGACTCGTAGCTTCGATGAAATATGAAACACCTCTTTATAAAACCTCTAGAGTGTTAAACATATCCACTGTGCGATCTTACGCCATGTGTCAACAGAACATCAATGATTTTTTTTTACTTTGGGACTTTACACTTCAAGAGTTTACTCAATCCTCAACTGAAATCTCACATATTTGGTCAGTGTCGTGCTGACCATGACTAGATCTGACGGTCCTGATCTATCCATATAGACCCCAGATCAATGACTCATAACCTCCTCTCAAGGTTCCACTATTGTGCCATGCTTGGCAACACCATCACTCGACACATGCATCCCCACGTGCTCTCTACATGATGCATACTTTCCCTTGATCAAATGGTCGAGAGGGATCCTAAAGGATCCATAGATCCATGGTCCACATTACTCCACTAGTTCTCTCTTCGAAATTTTTGGTCACTCCAACTCGCAATTCTCCCAAAGCGTGAACTTCGAACTCATAGATCGGAGGGTCAAGAAGGATCTCGAAGGATCCAAAGATCCACGACCCATATCACTTCACGATTTCTAGTTTCATAAGACTTGGCCACACTAACACGTGATTCTCTCGATGCATGAACTCCGAACTCGTAGATCTGACGGTTGAGATGGGTCCCGAAGGATCCATAGATCCACGATCTAGGTCATTTCACGAATTCGGGTTTCTGAGGTTTTATTCATGCCAACATGCAGTTCTCCTGAAATGAGAACTTCGACAGGCTCTAGGGTTAACTCCCACGCTCTTTCCCATAACCAATGGTCATATCAACCCTTGGTTCCCTCCAAACAGATCTCATCCATCGATCTTCCAAATGAAAAGATATTCCCTTTCGGTACTTGATTCTCACTATCCTTTCTGATCTTCGTCAGTTATGAAGGACTTAATAGCTTTGCGCTCTTTCTCCTAAACTTAACACTTAGAAGGGTCTTCTACGCACCCCTTGCACTCCTTCATCAAGTCTAGAACTTAAGAGGTTCTTGACCTCTGCCCACCTCATAGATACTATGTGCATATCTACACTACCTCTCCTGATCTTAACAAACTCCGTCNCCCCCGGAGACTCAAGGAAACTGGGAGTGTCGACGTGCACCCATGAAAACCGTGGCCAAGGTTGATGAACTCACAACCCACTTATTTTGACTTAAGCCACCACAGGGCTCAGGAATTTACGTATACAAATCATAAAATTCCATACTTAATTAAATACATAATTTAAACAAGAATAAAGAGATACATTATAATCATTAAGCAAACATGCACATCCTTGAGTCATTGACAGGATATCCAACTTTATTACATAGTTACAACTCATTTACACAGGGTATGAGAATACTTATCTATTACAAGTTGTAGCCAACTAACTGACTGTGGGTGTGTGCCTTTCCTCCCAACCATAGACTCAGAGGCATTCATTCTTAGCACTATGTCCACCCTCATGCCAAGCCATGATATCACTAGGGAACTATGCCATCTCTCAGATACCTTCTCTCTGTCACAGTATCCCTACGAGGTTTATCAAATGCTTCCTCAACATCAAGCTCATGTTTGGGCCCTTAAGTTCTTTTTCTCTGCACTTCCTTTTGGTTTGCGCATCTCCTACTAAGCTTGCATTATGATCTGGTGTCTCTCCTTTTTATGCACCCTTTCCTTTTCGTCTCTGTGTGTGTATCTTACCTTCCTTCTTTAGGAAGTTTTCCAACCTATCCTGTTCCTTCTGTCAGAAGGAAGCTCAGGTCTGAAGGTCTCCGTGGTACTTTGGGATGACAACCCATGTTTCCATTCATGGGGGTGGTTTATTATTCAAGCACTAGTCCTTTCCTTCATTAACTGATTCTTTCCTCTAGAGATATCATGGCTCATACTTCAAGGCTTCACCCCCCAACAATCAGTTATGGGCAATTTAACAATAATACATTTACATTGTCCACATGCCTTAGCATGGTAATCCTATTTTATGATTATTTACACGCTAGGGGAAACAGGGGTGTTACACTCATATGCATCAGGTGGCAGGGGAGTATGCATGTCCCCAACGAATGTGCCAACATCTGCAAAATATAACACAAATTAATAATTAGTCGACAATTTCATTAAACAATTTAATAAAAAATGTTAAAGAACATGATAGAATAAAATTTATTCGAATTAAGTAAGACAATAAAATGAAAGTACAAGATTAATTTAAATCTTACCTTGATGATCGGGTGGCTCATCTAGTGTGAAGAGGATGTTGGGACATCCTTTCCAATCCATCCCTGCATAAGGGCACGACACCATCACGAACACGTGATCTACCTCACTGGCTAATAGCTCAAGTGTGTCCCTAGAAATCCTAGTTAGAAAATTGGGCATGCCCCTCTTGGGCATCATCTCACCCCACATGTGCATCCGCACCTCAGTCATTGGCCTAGGAGGCCAATAGAAAAAAATATGTCTCGTTTCTAGAAACCTTTCAAAAAACAAAAAAAAACAAATTTGATGCAAATGGGAAGTTTGCCCTCCCATCTATCATAGCATGAAGTCTATCCAGTGATATACAAAATTGTCGCAAGAAAATGGCCTCTGTATCAAAGAATCAACATAATACAAAAGAGCGCAACTAATGCACTGACTATCACCAGTAAAGTGTGCAATGGTCAAAAATAAAAGTGAGAGGCCCTAACATCCTCTGCACCTAATGAGGTGATCTGTAATTGTCCACCAACCACCTAAAAATCACCAGGAGAATGTATATCACACACAATATACCTCTAAGAGTAGGCAAGTTGACTCTCAACAACAACACCCACTGGAACATCAGGAAACTAGGGAAAATCCTCCCCTCTCCTAGATAGCCCAGTGATAAAATAAATATCCTCCTCAGTGGGATGGTACCACTAATGAGGACCAACTATGAATTCATTTTTATGGGAATCCCATCGACAGAACAGTTGTGTAAGAAAGGCATAATTCTCCTTCAGGGATGTAGCCTCCTCGTAGTACTTGAGGAGGCCTACATTCCTCAAGAGGATCCGCATAGCTATAGTAATAGGCCGAGGGTACAAATCCCTCTCCCTCTCTCTGGCCTCCCATTCCCAAACCATATTGTATTGATCAACTCTTTGTTTCTACTCCTCCATGCGTTGACGTCTCTACATAATTAACATATAAATTACATCAACATCGTACATAAAAACATAACTTTTTTTTTCAGTAAATGAGAAATTTATTTCAAAATATGCAAACAAAAAAAAAATTGAGTAATTATCAATGCACCAATGCGCCCCATTGTATACAATGCACCGTGAAAGCACGATGCCTCTTTAAATCGATGTGTCTAGATACTACAACACCTCGGTATGTTCCATTCATCACGAGGCACCACTTAAAATAGAAACTCATTTTAAACAATGCATTGTATCCATGTTTGTGCACAGGTTTGTTCCGTATAATCCATGGACCAATTGAAAAACACAATAATTTACATGGTGCGTAGTTTATTGTTTATGCACCGATGTGTTCACTATAAAGAATGCATTGATTGAACAACTATCTATTTTCAACGACGCATATATTATTATGAACTCACCGATGCATTCATTGTAAACAACACATCGTTTATTGGAAACTATATATTTTCGACAGTGCGTCATTTGTAAGTATGCACCAGTGCGTTCTGTATTACGACACACCGGCGAAAACCAACTATACATTTCAAATTTACATGGTGCACTGCGTTGCGCAGAAAGAAAACAAAAAAAATTGAAAAACAATGAAAATTTTACTCAATTTCACAATTTAATCCGGTAAAAATTCAATGTACAAATAAATAAAGAATTTACCTGGACATTTTCTCGTTGAGGAGGCATAGGTGGGATGTAGTGAAAAAAGCCAAATTTGTCCACCATATGGAAAAATTGGAATCCTGTGAACTGAGCACCGAACATAAACAAGGAAAGCAACTGAAGCACCGATGATAGTGCACTTCAGTTGGAAAAAGGTGGCACTAATGCTTGAGAGCTTCTCTACACTATAAATGGTAAAAATGGTTTTTTACTGCCGATTTATTTTTATTTACCTTTATTCTGGTGCACTCGTGTTAAGCGCACCATTGTTTTTAAAAAACACCCTGCGACGGTGCACCAGTTTGGAATGCACTGGTGCGCCCAAGGGACAACGATGCACTGTTATGAATTTTTAAAAGGAAAAATGCAATGACGTTGCACCCATTTGTTGTGCACTAGTGTTCTCGTTTAGTGTGCATTGGTGCTCACGAGCTTCTTTTATATGATGTGCACTGTTGTTTTCTAATTTTTTTAAATAACTCTGCAACGGTGCGTCTAGATACTATGATGCCCTGTTGTGCTCCATTCATCACGACACACCGCTTAAAATAGACACACATTTTAAACAGTGTGCCATATCCATGTTTGCACACTGTTGTGATCTGTATAATCCACTTACCAATTGAAAAACACAATAATGTCTATGGTGCGTAGTTTATTGTGTACGCATCGGTGCGTTCACTATAAAGGACACGTCGATTGAACAACTATCTATTTTCAACGGTGCATATATTATTATGAACGTATCGGTGCGTTCACTATAAACAACACATTGTTTAATGGAAACTATATATTTTCGATGGTACATTGTTTATTATGAATGCGTCGGTGTGTCATTTATCAGTATGCACTGGTGTGTTTCGTATTACGACTCACCAGAGAAAATGAGCTACACATTTTTAGTGCACCCTGTAAACTTTACAAGGTGCATCATGCGTGGTGCAAGCCAAACGGTTAGAATGCACCGCACACAAAAAAAAAAATGAAAATTTTACTCAATTTCATAATTTAAAAATTCAATGTACAAATAAATAAAGAATTTACCTAGACATTTTCTAGTCGAGGAGGCATGATTGGGATGTAGTGAAAAAAACCAAATTTTCCCACCATATGGAAAAATTGGAATCTCATGAACCAAGCACCAAACGGAAACAAGGCAAGCAACGGAAGCACCGACTGCAGTGCGCTTCAGTTGGGAAAAGGTGGCACGGGTGCTTGAAAGATTATATGCACTGGAAATGGTAAAAATGGTTTTTTACCACAGATTTTTTTTTTATTTACCCTTGTTCTAGTGTGCTCGCATTTAGCGCACCACTGCAAATAGCGCACCGTTATATTTTTTAAAAACCATGCGACTGTGCACTAGTTTGGAATGCATCAGTGCAATCAAGGGACAATGGTGCACCATTAAGCATTTTTAAAAGGAAAAACGCAATATGGTGCACCCATTTTTTTTGCACCAGTGCAGTCATTTGGTGTGCACCGATGCTCACAAGATTCTTTTGTATGATGTGCACCATTTTTTTCTAAATAAATCTACAATATTGCACCATTGTCTATTAGCACCGGTGCTAATAGACTTATAAATGCACCATATAGACTTATAAATGCACCATTAAAAAAACTTATAAATGCACCATTAAAAAAACTTCTGCTAAAACATCCACCTGCACACCTCCGCTAGTGACCTCCGCTACAAATGGATTTTGGGGCTATTTTTATAGGGGATTCCACAAAAACCTCCTCTATAGGGTGTTTTCCTTGTAGTGATACTTTGCTAGTCGATCCACTACTACCATGATGACTTTATTTCTTTCATTTTTGGGAAAAACTGTAATAAAATCCATTGAAACTTATTCCCAACGCTGACTTGGTATAGTTAATGGTTGTAGGAAACTTGGCATCTTGATTTTCTCTCCCTTGTTGGCAGACCAAAAATTCAAACACAACTTTTGAAAATCATTTTTAAGACCTCAGAAAAAATTCTCCTTGATCCTATGGTATGTTTTCAAGAACCCCAAATGTACTCCTATAGAAGAAGTGTGCAATTCTAGAAGTACCTTATGTTTGAGTTGGGAATTCTTACATAAATATAGGCCATCGTGACACCATAGAAAATCATTCTTCCATACAAAATTATATAATGAACTAGGGTCCTCTTGTAGTTGTTGAATGATATTTCATACCTCTTGATCTTGCTTCTATTTGATCCTTGCTTCTTCCACCCAATCAGATTGAAGAATAAAAATAACACATAGTGAACCTTATGTTTCCTCTTCTTTCCTGGAAAGGGCATCTACCACAACATTTTGTTTTCCTTTTTTGTAGATAATTTCAAAGTCATAACCTAGCATATGTGCAACCTATTTTTGTTTATATTCTAAAGATGATGATTTCTCCAAGAAGTACTTCAAACTATCATGATTTGTTTTTACTTTCAAGTGTCATCCTATTAGGTAAGGGTGCCATTTTTGAACTGCATGTAATATGGCCAACATTTATTTTTCATAAATGGTTTTGAGTAAGTTCTTTTCTTTAAGTTGGTTTCTTTCAAAGGAAATAGGCCTTTCTTCTTGCATTAAAATTGCACCAACTCCATGGCTTGAGGTATCACACTACATAATAAATGTTTTTGTAAAGTTGAGTGTGGACAGGACGAGAGTTGTACATACAACCTCCTTAAGTTTTTCAAAATATTTGGTTGCTTCTTCAATACAAGAAAATTCTTCCTTATTTAATAATGTTGTTAGATGTGTTTCTATTTGATCATATTTCTTGATAAACTTGTGAGAATAGCCTATCAATCCTAAGAATCCTCTAAGTTTCTTCAAGGTTTTGGGAATTGGTCATTTCCTCATAGATTTTATTTTGTTAGGGTCCACTTTTACACCTTCATGAGATACAATATTGTTGGAATACTGAGAGGGGGGGCAGTGAATCAGTATTACTCTTTTTCACCAATTAGCAGTTACTTTTATATTTTGTTGATTACCACAATAGATCAACAATGGACTTGTTTGTAAAATCAATTTTATAAATACAATTAATAGGAATTACAAGGATTTATGAAGAATAGTGAAGGAAACCAATCATTTTAAGAGCACCAACTGTAGAAGACACAAATCCCCTTCTTCAGGGCACCAACCCTAAGAAGCACCAACTCCCTTACTTTTTAGGGCTCCAACCCTAGAAAGCACCAACTCCCTTGTCTTTGGGGAACCAACCCTAGGAAGCACCAACTCCCTTGAATTACACTTACTTAGTAAAGGATATGAATCCTTTCATGCTCCTCCCTTCCACCCTCACTTCATAGGAATCATCAGTTCTTCTTACTGGACTCTTCTTCTATTTTGATCTTCTGATATGGACTATAGAGACACTTTCTTCTCACCATTATTTCTCTTTTATATAATCTTTCAACTGGTGTGAGCTATGAATCATTGTTTCTTTTAGTTTGGACCATCACACCTCTTCATTAATATTAACAATAATAACGTTTTTTTTTCTCCCTTGTTATTCAAACATTATCCTGAAGGATTTTCAATTTAGTGAGAGTGATTTTCATAAATTGATCACTGTTATGGATCAATTTATTTTTAACTCGATCACATGCCTTTTTATTTCATTCTCAATTTTTTTTATTAGATCTAGGCTTTTTGATTGGCCCTTTAATCCATTGCAATTGTTGGATTACTCAACATAAATCAGGACAATGTCTGGATCTTATCAGGTTTAATGTTCCTTCTCTCTCTGGTTTAGAATTAAACATGATCACATATAAAACCCCACAGGCCTTACCAGTCGTTAGATCAACATGTGGACGTGGATCGAAGGTCTCTTTGGATTGCAGAGATCCAACTTGCTCGTGGTTTATCCCGTCACATGAACTCCACAATTTGAATTTGTGTGATTGTTGGCGGATCAACCACGGATGTCGATATATTGATCGGGGAGATATGACAGTCATGATCAATTTTGGAAGTGGAATCAACGATATTCTTAATCCTCCCTTCATGCTTCACAATCAATCCCTACCCTTGATCTGATGCATGTCCATCCTATGGTCACGTCCATGATGAGATGGATGGTTTATACTTGATCTTCCATTAGATGGACGATATTTTCTTATCCCAAGGTTTCAAACAAATCAATGGTCAGGACTTAATCTTCAGTTGAGTGGACAGTTGTCATTTACTTCGGGACTTTGACGTTTTGGGACTCTGTTCTTTGCATTCTTCCAACTCTTCCAGAGAAAATTACAACAGAGTGTGTATCATCAATTCCCTATTTAATAACATTCACATGTCCAGGAGCTATGAACATGGGATTAGGCACAAAGGAGATCCTCTCTTCAGGTATTCGGCTATTCGTCACTTCGGGGCTCCAGGATACTCGAACTCTGAGAGGCTTAATCCATTTGGAGTGTTTACCCACCGAATAAGTCATAATACTATGATGAATTCTTGTTCTCAATTAGCATCTCATGCTTACTCTATCCTTCCACTACATTTGATCTAATGGTCATGTGAGAACTCGAAGGATCTTAGATCAACGACCAACATTAACTTCGGCCTTTGGTGCTTTGGTTAGTTCACTTTTTCCCACTTCCCAATTCTCTCGGAGTGAGATTACCTGAAGAATAAACCTCGAGTAATTTGACCTCATCTAATGGTCCTTATTTAACCCAAAAATATTAACACGATCCAACGGTTGTCTCGATTTCGGCTATTCGGGATCTCAAGCCTTTGGCCTTGCTTATCCTATTCTTCACTTTATTTGATCGGAAGGTCAATATTACTCCCAAAATGTTTCTCAAATCAATGGTTGAGAATCACTTTGGCCTTCGGTGCTTCAGGCAATTGCTGATGGTAGAACCTCAAAAGTTCATACTCCCAGAGTGGCATGGATTTTTGACATCAATATTGATGTGGCACTAGCCGAGTGGTTTCCATGTGTCACTTTGATTTGTGACTTACACATACCTGAAATTCCAACTGCACCTTGACACTTGTCATTATCTGATTGCGCCATATGTCCTTGTTGATGTGGTGTTGTTGATGTGGACTAGTTTGATGTGGGCTCTCAATGTGTGTGCCACATGTATTACTCCGTGACCTCGAAGCTCTGACCTTTGGGTGAAATTAGATTCTCTAAACCCTTTTCTGTCGAAGTGGTTAGCACTGAAGTTGACCACCATTGGATCTACCTAACCTCATCCAGCAATCACTATGCATTGCCAAGATCTGACGGTCCTCATTCACTTCGAGACTTCGAGGCTCTGACCTTCAGGTAAACTTACTTGTTATTGGATTTTTTTCGTCGAAGTGGTCAGTGACGAAGTTGACCACAATTGGAGCCGCCTATCCTGATCCAAATATCATCATGCATTGTCCAGATCTTATGGTCCTTATTCACTTTGGGACTTCATGGCTCCGACCTTCGGGTAAACTTACAAGTTCTTGGCCTCTTTTCACCGAACTGGTTAGCGTCGGAGTTGACTGTCTCCTAATATGACAGTTCCTATATTTTTCTTCAGATCAAAAATTTTCATTCCTTCAGGGCTTTTACCTTCTAGTAAACTTACATGTTCTTGGCTTCTTTTCGCCAAAGTGGTTAGGGTCGGATTTTATTGTCTCCTTATCTGACGGTTCCCATTTTTCATTCCATATCAACAGCTAATACTTAAATCTAGATCAAATATTGATCTAATGACTAGGAAAGCTCCCGAAGATCCTGCTTCAGATATGTTGATTGAGATATAATTATTCTGACTTCCCTTAATTTGAAGGTCCTAGATTGTCCTGAAATGATAATGGACGACTCCTGTGCGTCATCTCTTATGAGCTTCAATTAATATTCTTCCCTCTAATTTTTTCATCGCTATTTCTTTTGAGATTTTAATAACACTCTTTTTCACCTAGTTATCAATGACAATTTATCATAAAAACTCATCATCAGATCACAATGATCTTCGACTGTTGACATCAATGACAATATATCCAACAATCTCCCCCTTTCTCATTGATAACAACCTTTTTATTTTTGAAATTTCATCTCTTATTAATTTCCTCCCCCTTTGACATCAATGGCAAAGGGGATTTTCTTCTCTCCCCCTTACCATGTGCCCCTTCTGAAACGATTTTATGGTTTTTAATGAGTTTTTTGAATTACTCCTAATTTTTGTCGAAGATTTTCAAAAGTAATCCTAGGCAAAGGTTTTGTGAAAATGTCTACAATCTATTCTTTGGTGTCTACATACATTATTTTAACTATTTTTAGGGTAACCCGGTATCTTAGGAAATGGTATTTAATTGGGATGTGTTTGGTTTTAGAATGCATGACTGGATTTTTAGAGATACTTATGGCACTAGTGTTATCATAGTTAATAGTAATGGGATTATTATATTTTATTTGTAGATATTCTAAAGGTTGCCTCATCCAAAGAACTTGTGTGCAGCAGGATGCAGCAGCAATGTATTTTTCCTCTGTTGTAGAGAGTGATGTGGATGTTTGTTTCTTGCTTGACCATGCTACTAGAATTTTTCCTAAGAAAAATTCTCCTCCACTGGTGCTTTTCCTATCATCTATGCTACCATCCCAATATTCATCAATATATGTAGTTAGATTGAAGTCTTTATCTTTTGGATACCATAATCCAAGTTCTAGAGTGCCTTGAAGGTATCTTATTATTCTTTTTACTGCTTTTAAGTGAGTTTATGTAGGTGCAAATTGAAATCTCCCCATGAGTCCTACAGCCTACATGATGCCGTGTCTTGTAGCGGTTGAATAGAGAAAAATTCCAACCATTGATCTATACATCGCTTGGTCCACTTTTGGTGAGTCATATTCTAGGCTTAGTTTACATCCAGTGACCATGGGAGTACTCATAGGTTTATTGTCTTCCATTTGAAATTTCTTCATAATTTCCTTGATATATTTGGTTTGGGAAATGAATATTCCATTTTCTATTTGATTTACTTGTAAACCTAAGAAAAATGATAGTGCTCCCAGCATAGACATTTCAAACTCTTCTTGCATTTTGGTTGCAAATTTTATGCTTAGTGTAGTAAGATTACTCCCAAATATGATGTCATCTACATATACCACCACAAAAATCATGTTTTGATCCTCAATTTTTATGTATAGGTTTTTGTTAGTAGTCCCTCTCTTATATCCTTGTTTTTGTAGGTGTTGATCAAGCCTAGAGAACCATGCTCTGGGGGCTTGTTTAATACCGAACAGGTCCTTTTTCATCTTTCACACATAGTCTTGATTTTCTGATAACATGAATCCTCCTGGTTGCTCAACATAGACTTCTTCTTCTAGTGTTCCATTAAGGAATGTTGACTTGACATCCATCTGATAGATTTTGAAATTTCTGAAACATGCAAATGCTAGGAACAAGTTGATGGCCTCAAGTCTTGCTACTGGAGAAAAAGTCTCTTCAAAATCAATACCTTCCACTTGGGAATATCCTTTGCAAACTAATATGGCTTTGTTTTTTATAATTTCTCCATTTTCATTTAGTCTGTTCTTGAATATCCACTTGGTTCCTATCACATTCTTGTCCTTGGGTTTTGGAACAAGTTCCCAAGTATGATTTTTCTCTATTTGGTCTAGTTCTTCATTCATTGATTTTATCCAATCTTTACTTTTGATAGCTTCTTTAACTGACTTAGGTTATATTAGGGATAACATTGCTTGTTCAGATTCAAAAGCGAGTTTCTTTCCTGTTTCCACTCCTGCACTTTTATCTCCAATGATCTGGCTTTTAGGATGATTCTTTTGAACTCTTTTTGATGGAGCTCTTGGAAAGGGTGTTTCTTGATTGTCTTGTTCATAAGTATCTGATTAATCTTCCTATGTTTCATCATTATCATCTTCTTGTTGAGATTCTACATCATCATCTTCCTGTTGAGATTTTACATCATCATCATCTTCTTGTTGAGATTTTTTATCAATGCATTGGGATATGCTCTTCTTTAGATCATATATCTTAACATTGGCACTTTCTACTATATTTATTAGTATAGGATTATAGAATCTGTATACTTTCTTATTAGATTATTAGCCTAGTAATATTCCTTCATTATATCTTCGATCAAACTTTCCTAGGTTATCTTCATCATTCTTTATGTAACATTTACTTCCAAAAGTTATAAAGTGTTTTACAGATGCTAGCCTTCCAAACCATAGTTCATAAGGGGTTTTTTCATGGTTGGATCTCAACTGAGCTCTATTAAGTATGTGGATTGTTGCATAGATTACATCTCTCCAGAATTTGTCTAGAAGCTTGGCTTCATTTAGCATGGTTCTTGCAACTTCTTGAACTACTATGTTTTTCCTTTCTACCACTCCATTCTGTTGAGGAATCCTAGGAGCTGAAAATTGTCTTTTGATACCATGATTTTCACAGAATTGAATGAATTTTTTAGAGGTGAATTCTCCTCCATTGTCTGATATGAGACATTTAATTTTGAGATCTGTTTCATTTTCTACAAGGGATTTGTATATTTTAAATTTCTCAAAGGCTTCTGATTTTTATTTTAGAAAGAATACCCAAGTTAATCTTGTATAATCATCAACATAAAACATAAAACATTGTTCACCATAAGTAATTTTGGTTCTAGTTGGTCCACATAGATTTGTATGAATAGTATCTAATGGTTTTTTTTGGGAATGCTCTTTTGTTTTGAACCTAGCTCTTGTTTGTTTTCCTATTTGACAATGTTTACAGATAGAATCTGAAGGCTTAATCACTTATGGCAGGTCCCTATATAACTTTTTCTCATTGGCTTTGATCAAGTTGTCAAAGCTTAGATGTCGCAACTTTCTATGCCATATCCAACTTTCATCTACTTGGCTTAAACAACATTTTTCTTCTTCATCTATATTAAGGATGTACACATTGCTAGATGTTCTTGGTGCAACTGCCACTAGCTTTCCTCAGTCCTTTTCTTTTATCTCACATTTTTTAGAATCAAAAGTAAGTATGTGACCATGATCACATGTCTGAATTATACTTAGGAGAGTTGGTTTGAGATTTTCTACCTGAAGTACATCTTCTGCTTTGGTTTTATTATTTCCTAAATTAACAATGTATTTTCCTAGTATCGTGGTTGACATGTTGTCTCCAAAAGTTACTTTCCCTTTTCCTTTCTTATTTAACTTGAGAAATTTACTTTGATCTCAAGTAATGTGTTTGGAACAACCACTGTCTATATACCACGGACATCCTTTATTTCTTTCATATAAGGCTACATTGCACTATGTTTGTTTTTTCTTCCATACTTTTTTATTATGGGAAATATTTGTCTTTTTATCATATTTTGGAAATCTACATTCATTGGTTTCATGACCATAGTTGTTGCATTTTTTACATTCACTATTGAAGTATTTCAAAGGAGAAAATGAGTTTTAGTTTATATTCTCTGTATTGTAATTATTGTTCTTATATCTATGGACATTTGTAAGATTGTATTGTCCATAAGCTTTGCAGTGTCACCTTATGTCCGAAATTATTGCAAGAGTAACAATATCCAATAAATAGATATTTAGGGGGATTCCTTCTGATGATTGTATTTTTCTTTTCATCTTTTACTCTAGTAGGGAGTATTGATTTATGTTTATGTGTAACAATTTTCAATGGTATCATCTTTTCCTTATTATCTTCTTTTCTTAACGAGTTTTTCAAAGCATCTCCGTAACTGAATGGTTTCTTGAAAAATCCTTGTGATGTAGAAGTTGAGTCTTGGGTGTATCCCAAACCAGTCTTGTTGTTTGGTGACCTTTGACTACTGATAATTTCATCCAAGATCCTTAAACTATTTCCAAATTGTGATCCCTTCTTTTCTTTCTCAATTCCACTTTTTAACAGCTTAATCTCAGCTTCCAGTTTCTCACATACTTGTTTTTTATCATTAGGTTGTTGTAAAATGACTTCTTCAATTTTATTAGCTTCCAGGAGCTAGGACTTCAAATCACTGATGGTTTTTTCTGACTATTCGATGGTTTTGGAAACTTCCCTCTCTCTTGATTTAGTAGCTTCTTTAATCTCTAAAAGCTCTTCCCTTAGTACCCTGTTTTGTTTTTTAGTTTTTCTTAGTTATTCAATTATACTAAGGATTTCTTCTTCGAAGTTCACTTCTTCTTCATCTTCTAAATGTTTGTCATCTTGATTTTTTATTCCCATAAATAGAAGCTCTGGTTCGTCTTCTTCATTCTCTTCTGATGAACTATTGTCTTCTTGGGTAAAGAACATTTTATTTTTCTTGTAGAACTTCTTTTTATCATTAGTGTTTCTTTTCTTTTGATTTTGAAGGTTCTTTCATCATCGCTTTCCTCCTGCTTAGGATAGGGACATTTATTGGCAAAGTGTCCAATTTTTCCGCAATTGAAACATATAAGAGGAATCTTTCCTTTGTATTTCCCTATCTCTTTCTTGAGTTTCTTTATGAAGTTGGTATTTTCCTGATCGGATATATCTGATAACTCATCATTGGTCTTTTTCTCCTGCCTCATATTTGTTTTAGATGCTTTAAAGGATGTTTCTCTTTTTGATGGTTTATCATTCCTTGTTCTCATTTCATATGCTGTAA
Organism: Picea sitchensis; assembly: GCA_010110895.2. Taxonomy (NCBI): domain Eukaryota; kingdom Viridiplantae; phylum Streptophyta; class Pinopsida; order Pinales; family Pinaceae; genus Picea; species Picea sitchensis. The sequence goes on along the minus strand of SNQJ01S0014983.1, from coordinate 20,038 downwards.
AAATTCCATGAAGTTGATCAACTGTGAGTGTGGTAAGATCAGGCCTATCTTCAATTGTATAAATATTGGCATCATATCTCATAAGTAATGCCCTTAGTATATTTTTCACAATGGGTTTATCTGTAAGTTATTCTCCTACCGCTCTGATTGAATTAACCACTTCATCTACCCTATGAAGCTATTGAACAATGTTCTCTTCTTCTTTCATTTTTCATATTTTTAAATTGAGTTCTATAGGTCTATAGTTTGGCTTCCATGAATTTTTTATCTCCTTCATATAACACCTCCAATTTGTCCCAGATTTATTTGGATGACTTACAATGCATAACCTTCACACATATAGAATTTGTCAACCCTCCGAGAATTGCATTAACTACTTTTGAGTTGTCATTGCATATTTTTTTTCGTGCAACATCTTTGGGTGGATTAGTTGGTGCAGTGTAACCATCTAACACGGATTGCTAGATATCAAAACCAAGAGCCAACGGGAAGTTTTTCATTCTTATTTTCCATAGAGCATAGCCACCTTCATTGAAAAATGGTGCTTTGTTGTTAGACATTCCCTCTTGTTGATCCATCTTCAGGATCTACCTTCCAGTTGTTTAGACTGTGCTAAAGGCACCAGATATGATACCAATTGTTGTAATAATGAGAGGGGGGGGGGTGAATCAGTATTACCCATTTTCACCAATTAGCAGTTACTTTTATATTTTGTTAATTACCACAATAGATCAAAAATGGACTTGTTTGTAAAATCAATTTATAAATATAATTAATAGTAATTACAAGGATTTATGAACTATAATGAAGGACACCAATCCTTTTTAGAGCACCAACTCTAGGAGATACAAATCTCCTTCTTCATGGAACCAACCCTAGGAAGCACCAACTCCCTTACTTTTTAGGGCTCCAACCCTAGGAAGCACCAACTCCCTTGTCTTTGGGGCACCAACCCTAGGAAGCACCAACTCCCTTGAATTACACTTACTTAGTAAAGTATATGAGTCCTTTCGTGCTCCTCCCTTCCACCGTCACTTCATAGGAATCATCAGTTCTTCTTACTGGACTCTGCTTCTATTTTGATCTTCTGATATGGACTATAGAGACACTTTCTTCTCACCATTATTTCTCTTTTATATAATCTTTCAACTGGTGTGAGCTATGAATCATTGTTTCTTTTAGTTTGGACCATCGCACCTCTTCATTAATATTAACAATAATAACATTTTTTTTTCTCCCTTGTTATTCAAACATTATCCTGAAGGATTTTCAATTTAGTGAGAGTGTTTTTCATAAATCGATCATTGTTATGGATCGATTTATTTTTAAATCGATCCCATGCCTTTTTATTTCATTCTCAATTTTTTTTTATCATATCTAATATTTCTGATTATCCTTTTAATCCATTTCAATTGTTGGATTACTCAACATAAATCAAGACAATGTCCAAATATTATCAGGTTTAACGTTACTTCACTTTTTGGTTTAGAATCAAACACGATCACATCTAAAACCCCACATGCCTTGCCATTGATTAGATCAATGGATGGGGATCGACGATATCTATGGATTGTGGAGATCCAGCTTGCTCATGGTTTATCCCATCACCCAAACTCCGCAATTTAAAGTTGTGTGATTGTTGGCGGATCAACCACAGTTGTCGATCTCTTGATCGGGGAGATCTGATGGTCCTAATAAATTATGGAATTGGAATCAACGATATGATTAATCCTCCCTTCATGCTCTACAATCAATCCCTACCCTTTATCTGACGCGTGTGCATCCCACGATCATGTGCACGACGAGATGGATGGTCGATACTTGATCTTCCATTAGATGGACGATCCTGGCTTGTCCCAAGGTTTCAAAGAAATCAACGGTCAGGAATTAATCTTCATTTGATTGGATGGTTCTCATTTAATTTGAGACTTCGATGTTTCAGGACTCCAGTCTTTTCATTCTTCCAACTCTTCCAGAGAAAATTTCACCGAAGTGCATATCAACACTTCTTTGATTAATAACCTTCACATGTCTAGGAACTAGGACCATGGGATTAGGCACAAAGGATCTTCTCTCTTCGAGTATTCTGATATTCATGACTTCAGGGCTCCGGGATACTCAAACTCTGATAGGTTCAATCCCTCTAGAGTGTTTACCCACCAAATAAGTCATAATACTACGATGACTGGTTGTTTTTAGTTAGCATCTCATTCTTACTCTATCCTTCCACTACGTTTGATATAACGGTCATGTGAGAACCCGAAGGATGTTAGATCAATGACTAACATTAACTTCGACCTTTGACGCTTTAGGTAGTTCACTTTTTCCCACTTCCCAATTCTCTTGTAGTGAGATTCCCCGAATAATAAACCTCGAGTAATTTGACCTCATCTAACGGTCCTTATTAAACCGAAAATCTTAACACAATCCAACGGTTGTGGGGATTTAAGCTATTCGGGGTCTTCGGCCTTTGGCCTTTCTTATCCTATCCTTCACTTTATTTTTTCAAATGGTCAATATTACTCCCGAAATGTTTCTAAGATCAACAATTGAGAATGACTTCGACCTTCGACGCTTCAAGCAGTTGTTGGTGGTATGTTAAGCCCTAATATTGGCTCATTACCCCTTAATTGGGGCATATTAGATTAGTAATGTTATTTATTACCCCTTAATTGGGGCACATTAGATTAGTAATGTTA
>SNQJ01S0014983.1:0-15781 GCA_010110895.2 Picea sitchensis | reverse complement strand
GTTGTAATTATACCTCCTAGTCTCCTATATATACCAAGGAGACATTTTCATTTTGAATCATCTTGTACTTGAACATTTAAGTGGGGTAAAAGGAGGTTGCCCCCTCGAAGAGGATTATTATCTGAAATTATCTCTTTTTCAAGTCGTTGAGTACTTTTCCTGAGATTTTTCTATGCTATATTGATGTTTGGTTCTTAACATGGTAGAATCTATGAAGGTCATACTCTTTGAGTGATGTGGCTTTCTGACATCACTATTGATGTGGAACTAGTCGAGTGGTTGCCACGTGTCACTTTGATTTGTGACTTACACATACCTGAAATTCCAACTGCACCTTGACACTTTTCATTATATGATTGCACCATGTGTCCTTGTCGATGTGGTCTTGTTGACATGGACTAGTTTGACGTGGGATCTCAATGTGTGTGCCATGTTTCTTACTTCGTGACTTCGGAGCTCTGACCTTTGGGTGAGCTTACATGCTCTAAACCCTTTTATGTCGAACTGGTCAACATCGAATTTGACCACCATTGGATCTGCCTAACCTCATCCAACGATCACTATGCATTGCCAAGATTTGACGGTCTTCATTCACTTCAAGACTTCAAGGATCTGGCCTTTGGGTAAACTTACATGTTCTTGGCTTCTTTTCGCCAGAGTGGTCAGCACTGAAATTAACCACAGTTGGACCCGCCTATCCTGATCCAATGGTCATCATGCATTATCCAGATTTGATGGTCCTTATTCACTTCGGGACTTCAGGGCTCCGAAATTTGGGTAAAATTACATGTTCTTGGATTCTTTTCTCCAAAGTGATCATTGTCAGAAATGATTGTCTCCTGATCTAACGGTTCCCATATTCTTCTTTAGATCAATAGTTTTCGTTACTTTGGGGCTTTGGCCTTTGGGTAAACTTACATGTCCTTGGCTTCTTTTCACCAGAGTGAGCATCAAAGTTGACTGTCTCCTGATTTGATGGTTCCCCTTTTTTTATTCCAGATCAATGGATAATACTTAACTCTAGATCAAATCTTGATCTAATGGCTGGGAAACCTCCCGAAGCTCCTACTTCAAATCTGTCAGTTGAGATCCAATTATTTTGACTTACCCTCAATATGACGGTCCTGGATTGTCCTGAAATGATAATGGATGGCTCATGTGCATCATCTCTTGTGAGCTTCGATTAATGTTCTTCCCTCTAATTTGTCCATCGTTATTTATTCTAAGCTTTTAATAATGTTCTTCTGCACCCTGTTATCAATGACAATTTATCATAAAAACTCATCATCAGATCACAATGATCTTCGACTGTTGACGTCAATGAAAACACATCAATGAAAATATATCCAACAAATATAACCCAAATATTCCACTTATTTAACCCCAAAGGTTTACTTGGAAGGCTTTCCATAAAGTTGTTTCTCTTCCAATAGTTGTAATATTTTGTAAACATGTTGTACATGCTCTTCCCAAGATTTATTGTAGATTAGTATGTCATCAAAAAATACTAACACAAAGTTTATAAGGAAGGGCTTGAAAATAGAATTCATTAAGCTTTGAAATGTTGAAGGTGCATTAGTAAGTCCAAATTGCATAATCAGAAACTCATAATTACCTTCATGTTTTCTAAAAGTTGTTTTGGGAATGTCTTCCTACCTCATTCTAATTTGATGATATCCTGAACGAATATCCAAATTAGTAAAGAATTTGTATCCATGAAAATCATCTAATAATTCATCAATTTCAGGAATAAGAAAGTTATCTTTGACGGTCATTTTATTGAGTTGTCTATAACCTAGACACATACGCCATGGACCATCTTTTTTTGTAACCATCACCACTAGCAAAGAAAAATAACTTTGGCTAGGTTAGATGATGTTGGCCACTAACATTTCTTGGACCATAATCACAATCTCACTCTTTTGTGCATATGGATACCTATAAGACCTAATGTTAGGTGGTACACTTCCTGGTTGCAAATGAATAGCATGGTCATGATCTCGAGCAGGTGGAAGACCCTTAGGTGTTTCACCAAATACCTTGGAGTGATTTTTTATAACTGTTTGGAGATCTAATGGATTTGAAGATATAGATGTTTGAACATCAAGTGAGAACAATTGTGCAATTACACCATGGTCATTAGTGTCCCTTTTTTAGTAATTTTGTCATGATATTAGAGATTATCACCTTAGAGGGTTTCCCTTGGATACCTCTAAGCTCAATTTCCTTTCAATTTGAGGAAAATATCATGAAAATTAAGGGACATTTTCCCCAATGATTATAACCATTGGACCCATAATACAACATTAGTACCACCCATTTGGATGGAAATCATGGGACTATCCAAAAAATACTCCCCCCTATTGAGATTAATATAATGGAACTTCCTAGAACAATTTATGGTACCTCCATATACAATAATTACTTGAAACTCTGGTGTTGGATATACAAAACAATTGAGATATTTTGCTAATTTGTAATTGACGAAATTATGGGTACCACTAGAATCAATCAATATCATTACCTTTTTATTTTTTTTGTATCCTTAAATCTTGAGGGTTTATGGAGTACTAATGTTGGCCATTGCATGAGAATATATCATTGGAGTAGTCTCTTCTATAGATCTATCTCTTATAATGGTTCCAATTCTTGATCTTCTTCCTCTTCAAAATCAATGTAGAATAATTTATTCTCACTGCATTTATTCCCTTTATTGTACTCCCTGTCACAATTGAAACATAGTCCCTTTCCTCTTCTTTCATCCATTTGTTGAGGTGTCTACCTTGTAATTTTAGGAGAGGAACATGTCACTCTCTATAGTTATCAGTGGTCACCCTTTTAGTATCCATATTTTTTTTTCCACTTTCCTTGCCATATTGATAGCTTTCTCTATGGATTTAGGTTCTAAGAGACATACCTCATGTTGAATGTTCTCCTTTAAAGTTCCCATAAAGTGATATAACAAATTATCCTCAGGAATATTCTTTACCTTGAGACTAATCTTTTGTAATTGTTGAATTTTCTTTGTAATTGGACCTTTTTCTGAATATTTATCAATTGACTAGAGAATGAATTTCTCTTAATATCTCCATAATGTGATATAATTTCATCCATAAAAATGGACCAAGATATAATAAAATTATTTTTTCTTTCACAAAGTCGATGATACCACATAAATTAATCATTTTCTAAATACAAGGATGCAATAGGTGCCATTTTTAATGTTGGAGTTTGATGTAGATCAAAAAATGGGTCCATCTAGAATATTCATGTTATAGGATCTTTACCATCAAACTTCCTCATATCAATATTTCAAATGAAGTAGTTCCTTGGTGTAGCATTGAAACCTTGATGATGTGGATATTGAAGTAATGAATTATTCTAAAATCCGGTGTTTTCTCTCTCCAACTGTGATAAAATACTCCCCATATGTGATTGAGTCTCAACACCCTTGTTCTCCTTATTTTCAGTATTTCCTTAGATCTCCATATCCCTTTTTGGGATCCTTTGTAATAACATGGCTTCTATGGACTTCGTGGATTTTTTTTATTTTTCCATGTTTTTATCCATCTTATTTTCCATATTTTCACCCATGTTTTGTTCCATTTGTTCCATATTTATTCGCATCTCTTCCTTGTTTCATCCATTTTTTTCATGTCATTCTTATTTCCATCCATCTTCTTTTCTATTTTATCCATATTCTTTTTCAATTTATCATCCATTTCAGTTTTGAGGGATTCTTGAGAACACGAAAAATCCACTAGTTTCAACATACTACCACTCATTTCATCAACTTGGTTCTTTAATTGGGATAACCTATTTTCGAAATATTCATTTTCTTCCAACATCCTGTGTGAGGTTTTTGGAGGTTTATTTTATGTTGAAACCTTTTTTGGAGGCATGTGGGATAAAAATAATAATAATCCTCTATTTTCTCTTCATCACAAATGTTGAATCACCAAAAACAGATCTTCCAATCAAAATTTAAGTCAATTGTAAGTTGTGTACCTTTCAAGCCCTTAATTTGGAGTATGTATGGATGTATGACCTTTTTCCTGATATATATTTGTTGGCACAGGGGCATACCTAGGGTTCAACACTCAAGAGAGCACCAACAAAACCCTAACTACCAGCCCTTTCGGCAACACCTGCGAAGCAGATGAAGTCTCACCCGAGGTAGAGGCAGGGGTGGTTGCAGGACTCAAATGTCTGCAACCTTAGTTGGGACACCAATCTATGATTATATCTTTTATAGGGCACTTAGCATAGATCATTCATCAATATTTAACCCTTATGGTACTTCACAGATAGCACAGAGCATCGCAATGAATACTTAGACTAAAGATGATTCAGTACTAGCCACATAAATATAGATTAGATTCAACAGATCAAGCACTAAGAATCTTGTATATCAGATCTAACATTCATTCATATATCATAAGCACAGAGCATAAGTAGATCTATTTAATCACAGCAAGCACTTAGCCAAGAAGGAGATAAACACATTAGGTCAAAGCATAGAGCACAATACACAAAGTTACCGTGGTTCACCCCCACCTTGGGTATACGTCCACAAAGTCTTCTTCTTTATATTATCTCGGTCAAGCGGTTACAGCACAGAGATTTAATGACCCTTACTTCGCACGGGACAGAAGATCTGCACAGCTTGCTAGATCCTTCTTCCTTGCACTTCAGAAAAAAACTACAACAACTTGCACTAAGATTTCCAATCTCCTTACAATCTTGCACAGATCACTCGCAATATACATCTGATCACACAGATCCAGCTACTAGCATTAAGCCTTTAGCTATACATCACATAGATGTACTATTATCATCATCATCATCATCATATACTTACATTGCCTAAGTATCTATTTATAGATTACAAAATGGACCTAAGCGTGGGTAAACCCATGGGCTGACATCCCTTTCCCTTTACATCAACCCAAAACCCTAAAAGGGACCCAAAAATAGGTCTTTCTTCCCTAATTTCCACTTTGCGTTGCGCTCCATCTTTGGCAAGTTGTCGCAGTCCCAAAAATGGTCAAATATGACCAAGTATTCTTCAAAACTTGGTTAAGGGCCAACAGGCCCCAAACACTCACCTATGACTCATCCCAAGTCACTCAGGTTTGTTCAATTCCACCTTGAATGCCTCGATCTTGGCTCGAGCTACTTCGACCTGCTGCAGTGTGACAACCTCTTGCTCAACAAATTCCTGGATCATTGTTTCATTGAGTAGTCCTTCCAGGTGTTGTTCTGCAGTGATGACAACCTATTCGAGTTCAGCTCCCTGGCTTTCAATTTCAGTGAACATTTGGCATGCCTTTTCTTGGATTGGCTGAAGTCATTGGGAGATTTCCATTACTTTACTTTGCAGTGTATGTACCTATTGTTGGGTTGTGCATTGTACTACGAACCTCTTCATGCTTTTGACTAGGGTCAAAGTCTTTATCTGCACCTGTAGCATGTCTGCATGCTTCTTTGCTTCTTGGAGTTGTGCCTCCAATGTCTGCAATTCTGGATTTTCTATGAGGGTTTCATATGTCTAGGTGCTTCTAGCGCTCAACTGCTTGCATTCCAAGGCAAAGGTTTTTAATCAGTTGACTATGCTTCGAGCAGTGGCCTCTCTTAGATCTCTTATTTCTTGGGGGGTCTCGGGTACGGTGCAGAGCTCCAGATCTATGATGCACTGTTGGAGTTGTTGGATTACTTCTGCCAGTTGGGTCACCTGCTATGGGAGACGGTCTTCCATATTCACTTCTATGACTGTCACAGAGTGAAGTGCTTTGTGAACCCTTTCCTATATTTCAAGTTGCTCTGCTAGCAACTGTGCCTTTTCTTCATCCCACTTCGCTTTCAGGGAAATCTTTTCCTGTTATGCCTCATTCTGTTGTTCTAGAAGTTCTTTTTGTGCTTGTATCAAAGCCTGGGTGGATTTATTTGTGTCTTCTTGATCTTGTTGAAGGAAATCTTTGACTTGATCAGTGATCTAGTGTAATTGAGTGGGCTCATTGCATGTTCCTGATGTTTTTCTTATCAATGGCACTGTAGAAACTGCTTGGCTAGACTGGAGTGCCTGTTGCACTTCTTTGAGTTCGCCCTTGATTCGGTTGAATAGCTCCTCCTGCTTTGCTTCTTTCTTTTCTGTGAGCTCTAGTGAGACATCATTCAGTGTGACAATTAAAAAGTCGAAGTCATCCAGGGTAAGGGTAGTTTTAAGCATGGTCCGGGTGGCCTTAGCTTTCTTCCGGGAGGAGGGTTTTGGTGGTGTAATATTTATTTTCATAGAGGGATCCTCCTCCTCTCTAGGTGGAGTAACCTTGCCTCTATTCTATTCAACTTTTGTACCGCCTAGATCGTCACCATCACATCCCTACGCAGGTGAGATCAAAGTAGTCTTCGGGGTTGTGCTAAGGTTATCTTCAACTTCATCATCCTTCTTAGTCCTACTTGGCCCAGGTTTATCCGACATAGCTTCAGGGCTTTCCTCGTCGGACATGTCTACAAGGTCTACTACAACAAGGAGGTTCGCCAGTCATTCCAAGTCATCTTCTATCAGCTTGTAGTAGGATTGGAGTTGTCGTTTATGCTCATCACCGCGCACTGTAATATAGGTGAAGTGGTGGTCCGCGTTGAATTTCATCAAAGGTCTAAGCCTATGAAGTACGTTTGGGGTGATTCACGGTGTAGACTGAATTTCATTCTTCAGTTGGTTGAGGTAGGTGTGGAAGACAACATTGGACTGCCACTGCTTATTCATGTCATTGGAGTACCACAACGTACATAACTTCGTGGCTAGTGGTTTGAAAGGTTCGATCTCCGAAAAAGTGGCTCCCTCTGGAAGTTCCCAAGCTATGAAAGCGATGAGTATGAGCAGCCAACTAAAGTGGAACTCATACCCTTGGTCTTGCGCTCCATTGAAATCCATCTCTAACTGGTTTACAAGATACTATGCCCAATTCATCTATAGTCCCTCGGCACACTTCCCTGCAAGGTCAACTACAAATCCATTCACCTATGTTGGTCTGTTCTTACGAGCTAACTTGCCCGCGATCAACTGACATGCAAGGCTCATTGCACCACTTTGGATAGAGGCTACCTTGTAGCCTCACGTACCCTTCTCTACATCGCCATAAGTTTCCTTTATCCGTTGTGATAGTGCTCAGTCTGAGTTCTTGCCTAGGTAAAAGTCATGTGGGTCAGGGCCTTGCATGCTAAGTCCTGTGATCTGATTGATCAGATTCGGATCCACAGTGATGCGGCGGTCCAACCATAAGTATCCATCATGGTAGCAAGACAACAGTAACCTGATGCATGTGTTGACTTCCTAGTGTCTTCCGAAGTGAGGGATCTTCATTAAATTGAGCAGTGTGGACTACGCGAGGTTTTGGGTTCATGACTACAAGACAATCTTAGGATTTTTGCCTTTGGTCTTAGTTAAGTACTTATGCGGAGATAACATGTTGTAGGCTTTGCGATCTCTAAGGTTAAAATCATTAAATTTCAGTGTTGCGAGCTTATCCTGGTTAGCACGTACTGCGTGCACCCCTTTCGGAAGATACGCGGTGATCAAGGTGTACTCAAAGTCTCTGGGTACACTGTCGTGGTTAATCTTGCCACTCAAAGGTGGTATGTAAACCAACAGAATGTACAGGATCATCTTGGCATTTGCAATATCGTCTATGTGTTTTGTTCGTGTCTCAGTCGTGGTTCTGGAAGGTCCTTCTCCGCGAGTAGTGGAGGGAGAAGCTTGGACTCCTCCTCTTGATGATGCTTGCATGCCTACAGACATCCTTCTTTATGACATGACTCTCTCAGCCATTAAGTCAATCAAAAAAAATTCAACTACTTTCTCAACAGCGTTGAGCTCGTCTGACATACAAGCTTGGGTCCACTAGCTCAGGTGTGAAAATAAATTCAGAGACTACGATGAACAGTGTGGGAACAAGGAAATGATCGTAGGGTGAATTAATCTCAAGTTTCGGGCTCAAATTATCATTTAGCAAAAGTATTTTCGATGCGTGGTGCGACGAACTAAGTAGGGAAACTTAGCAACAGTCTGCTTGCACTTGATATGGGGCCTTCACTAACTCTGTTCTATCCATTCTAGTGTTGTCCAACGATCTAGTGGGAACCCATAATTTCTTTTCGACCTGTTTTGGGATAAGTCGAATGGGTATATCGGTCCAACGGCTATATTTTTGTGCCATGGCGAAGTGCCAGATGTCGTTGTTCTGATATCTCTGCGAAGCTCAATTCTTGTGATTTTTCCTTCTGTGAAGTTTCCTCTGGAGTCTTCTGTAACTTTATGATTTTGGCCCTCTTCTTTCTTAGCTTCCTATCCTTTTTCCCAGTGAGCTTAGTCTCGGTCATCCTTTTTCCATTCTGAGTCTTATCTTCTCTCAACATAGTCACTTCACGTTGCTGAGGTTCTTTCTTCAGATCCAAAGGTAATACTCCTCCATCATATGGATTAGGTATTTCGGTATTTTGTGGTTCCTCTAACGCTCTTATAGCTTCGACATCCAAGTCCCTGGTGTTTAACAACTGAGATCTATTCTCTTGTTCCTCCATCAAGTAGGTGATCCTTCTAGTCATAAATTCCATGAGTTCTTGCTTCTTCTGTCCTAGGGATTCCTTTTCTTCTTTCCTCCGGATATGGTCTTTTTCAATCCATATCTTTCCTAACAAAGCTGGAAATGGGGCACGGTCCTCAATAAATATAATGACTTCGATCTCTTCCTCTGTCGAATTTCCATGGGTACTCATAGCTATCTGGGTAATTCTGCCACATAGGGTTACCATTTTTCCTTTAAACAATCCTATGGTTCCTATTGAAGGGACCAGAGCAGGCCTTCCTAGGGTTTCCCAAGTTCTTTTTGTCATAATGTTCATCAGTGTTCCCTCATCCAGAGCACAGTCAATGTCAAAGTCTCATATTCTTACTTCGATTTTCTCCTTTTATTTTAAGATCTCTCACAAACTTACATCCTTATGATCATCTAGGGTTTCTTTTATTTTCAGTAACATGATCTTTGATTCTTTCTGGGGTTCTTCCATAATTTTAGTCTCTTGATCTCCTTCAGAGTTTGTTTGTTCCATATTCAATTTTTCAAGTCTAACAATCATTCAAGGGAAATCCAATACTTCATGGTCCATAGCATTCCTTAGCAAGATGTCCTAGTCTTCTGCAATTGTAACAAATATTTAATCCTCTCTTTCTCGTCCATGATCCCCAAATCTTCTTGTACTGTGCACTAAGATCATGATGGCTAGCCTGTAAAAACTTCTTTCTAGGATCTTGCATCCATTGGTTAGTCCAAAAATTCTTTCTATGCATAGGTATAACATATCTTTCACTATTTCCATTCATATCAAACTTTGTTTTATCTAACAATGCTCTAGTTTTTAGGCTAGGACAAAATCTATCAAGCGTACCTAAATTCATGCTTCAGAAACAAAAAAAATTCCACTTATCGTACCTATATAGAGCACAAAGCTTTCAGATCTAAAATTTGAACTATTCTTACCTTTACTAGAGGCTAGAGCTTACAGATCTTACCTCTTTTCTACAGAAATTTCTACTTTTACCTTTCTCAGAGCATAAAGTGTTCAAATCTCACTTCTTTTCTTCAGTATCAACCTCTTTCTCCCATATCTGACCTCTTTCCTTCATATCTGACCTTTCTTTCTTGGCACAAAGCTTCATAGGTCAAGTAGAATATTGTGCACTAGGGCAACAGATCTACACACAGATCTTATTTCGCACAAAGATTTTTCTTCTTTAGTTCCCAACAATCACAGTTCTAGGTCCCGGCAACAGAACCCTTTGTTGGCATAGGGGCAGACCCAGGGTTCAATGCTCAAGAGTGCACCAACAAAAACCTAACTACTGACCCTTTTGGCAACACTTGTGAAGCAAATGAAGTCTCACCTGAGATAGACGTAGGGGTGTTTGCAGGACTCAGATGTCTGCAACCTTAGCTGGGACACCAATCTGTCATTATATCTTTTACAGGGAACTTAGCATAGATCATTCATCAATATTTAACCCTTATGGTACTTCGCAGATAGCACAGATCATTGCAGTGAATACTTAGACTAAAGATGATTCAATACTTAGCCACAGAAATATAGATTAGATTCAGTAGATCAAGCACTAAGCATCTTGGATATCAGATCTAACATTCATTCATATATCATAAGCACAAAGCATAACTAGATCTATTTAATCACAGCAAGCACTTAGCCAAGAAAGAGATAAACACATTATGTCGAAGCACAGAGCACAATACACAAATTTGTTGTGGTTCATCCCCACCCTGGGGCTACGTCCAAAAAGTATTCTTCTTTATATTATCTCGGTCAAGTGGTTACAGCACAGAGATTCAATGACCCTTACTTCGCACAGGACAGAAGATCCACGCAGCTCGTTAGATCCTTCTTCCTTTCACTTCAGCAAAAAACTACAACAACTTGCACTAAGCTTTCCAATCTCCTTACAATATTGCATAGAGCACTCGCAATATGCATCTGATCACATAGATCCAGCTACTAGCACTAAGCCTTTAGCTATACATCACATAGATGTACTACTATCATCATCATCATATACTTACATTTCCTAAGTATCTATTTATAGATTACAAAATGGGACTAAGCATGGGTAAACCCATGGGCCGACATCCCTTTCCCTTTACATCAACCCAAAACCCTAAAAGGGACGCAAAAATAGGTCTTGCTTCCCTAATTTCCGCTTCATGTTGCACTCCATCTTTGGCAAGCTGTCAGAGTCCCAAAAACGGTCAAATATGACCAAGTATTCTTTAAAACTTGGTCAAGGGCCAACAATATCTAAACTTTTAACCCTTCTGGGACTAAAATTTTGGCCTATTGTACTCTACTATGACTTATTAAACTCCTGAAAACTTCACAATTTGAACCTTCACCGATAAAAAGTTATAGTTAAAATATCAAAATGTCTTGTTTAAGACTAATTTTAGGATTAGTAAACAACCCCATATTCCACGAGATATATCTCACAACTTATAATGACTCAAAAAATGAAAAATGAATTACATGTAATTTTCTATGTCTCCTCAAGATTCTAAAAAATTTAGAGTTGGAAACTTCATGGAAAAAAAAGTTACAGTGAAAATACCAAGATGACTCATTTAAAATTGATTTCAAGATTAGTCACAAGCCCTGTCTTACAAGAAATATATATCCAAACTTATTATGAACCAAAATGTGAAATTTGGATCACCTATACTATGAAATGTTTTTAGTATTCACAAAATTTCACTATTTGAAACCTCCTAGAAAAGAAGTTATAGAAAAAATATCAAAATGACTCGTTTAAAATTGAATTTTGGAATAGTCAAAAACCCTATCTTCCACGGGCCATATCTATGAAAGTACAATGACCCAAAACCTAAGAATTTTGAAACAATTACCTTGATATGTCTTCTAAGTAACCTCCATTTTTTTCTATATGAAGAAGCCCAAAAAAAACGTTATAGCGAAAATGCCAAGATGACTCACTTGAAGAAGTAAAACCCTACGATAGATTCTTTGATACCAAATGTTATGAACCAATTCCTTGAGAATGATAAAAATTCAATGATTAAAAATCCACTTCAAGGGGGGGGAAATGATTTTACAATATATTCAATGTATAGTATGAGATATGATGATCCTAAGACTAGGTCTCCTTGGTATATATATAGGAGACAAAGGGTACAATTATAATTGAAGGGTGTGATGAAGGGTTCTAGCCTACATACAATTATAACACTAGAAATGTAATAATTCAATAAGGGGTTTTATGCATAACATGGGGATTTTTCTAGGGCTTAAAACAAGGGGTTGATCATGACAATGTGAACCCTATTCTCTCCTTCCACGTTATTCCCCACCTTTAATATAATGACTAATTTTTTGAACCCATAATTGAACCTCTGATATTCCATCTATAAACTTGCTCACAACATATGATTAAAGGAATGGAGCATATTATGTAATCAAATTGACAAAAACAACATATTATACAAACAAATTGGCATGTGCAAAAGCTCAACAATATTATTTTTTATCAACTCTTGAATACTTATCACTACCCCCTGTAATAAAAAACCACAGATCTAGATCAAAGATCAATGTGTATGTTATGACAAATGTTTACTCTTATCAAGTGAACTCAAAACACTTTCTTTAGTAAACACATTTAGAATTGAGGCCTAAAAGTAACAAAGTTGCACTACTACATTCAAAACTCATCATTGTGACTCACAACCTTGCCAAAATATTACCAATATTAGTTTTTGTACCCCCCAAAAACTATAATAAAATTAGGAGTATATTTCAAAAAAATTCTCACACGACTACCAATAATAAGTTTTTAATACTAACACTTCATGATTGTAAAAATCATGCTTCACCAAAGGAGATATTTCATTTGTATCCTTACATTGGAATATCTCCTATCACATTTGTCCTTCAAAGAATTTCTTGAGGCACGAGACCTCCTAGCACCATGGGATGCTACAATTGCTCATTTCCTTTTCTTGTCCAATCACCTATCAATTTCAAGATCATCATCACTGGTAACAAATCCAACATCTCCTCCTTCCTTGTTAAAAATGAGATCCACTAATTGTTATCAAACATGTTTCCAAAGTAGCATAAAAAGGAAACAAAATTTTAACAAGTATAATAAAAATAGAAATGAATATTCTAGCAGTTTAATGTCGGTTGTTGCTAGACGACGAGAGCACAATTTAACAATGAAAATATTCTTAGAAAGAAATAGTGAAATAGTTATTTATGGTTGGGACTCAACACCAAATTATTCTAGGGTAGCCAACCTTATGACAAACACTAACTAAGATTCCAAATTAGCAACATTGTATCACCATGTTATGCTCTATCTTTCAAAACCTTGGGTCATCAACATCCATTCCTCCTAATCACTATGCCTCAAACAAACGTTATCGCAACAAGGTACCCTCATCATATAAATTACATGCCTTAAATCACTTTATTATCAATACATTACTCCATTAATAATTTGTTCTTTGCTAATCTCTAGGCCCTTAACATTTGTTCATATTTTATAGATGATGTATCTTGACCATGACCTAGATATTAAAAAATTGTCATTGTTGAAACTAAACCTGAAATAATATTGGGTAGTATCATTCACTCAAGGAGAGTCAAGACATAGAGGATATATTACCATAGGGATTAGTGAGTGTCAATACATATAGCATATATTACCATAGGGATCAATGAGTGTCAAGATATAAAGCATAGATTACCACAAGCAACATGCAAGCATGATGTAATAATAAAGATAAACATCATAAATAATAAATCGAAAAAATGATAAAGTCTAGTCTCAATGATAACTAAGTTGGATTTAAATTGTTTTGAATTTAGTGCAATCAACAAGATGAACATTAGTGCCAGTTTTTCAATTTGAACAAGAAATATACTTTAGGGAAAAAAGCATCTTGTGATATAAACCTCTCAAATCAATGTTTTGAATTAATATTGTACTATTTGAATGGCCCTAGTGGTTAATAATATGTGTCTCGTCTTTAAATGCCACAACTTGGAATCATAAAAGAGTGAGGTGTGCACATCCATAAAGGATAAGTAATCAAATCCTTGTGTGGTACAATTAGATTATCATTATTATTCTATCAAAACAAAAGATATAATTTAACTAGGAATGGATTAATAGATGATATGTTGTGAGTCTCTCCTTCACATTTGTAATACCCCAGTTTTGAATCACCAAATTTACAATGTATATTTGTAAATATGATAAATGGTTGTGGGATAAGCGATGTAATGTGTAAACATTGTACATTGAAAATAATAAAATAAAATACATCATTGGCTATAGATGGATACGAACAAATTCATGGGGGTTATGTTTTCACAAGAGAGGGGTCTAAAGGGAGGTCCAAGGAGAAATTCCATGTGCCTAATAAACCCAAGCCACTTTTCTAAATCATTTTATAATTAAATATTTACCTCCTTTGACTTATTAAAACCAATCATGAATGCATGTAAGAGGTTGGTTGGAAAATTCATCTCACCAAGTTATTAAAGCATGGGCTAAGTACACTCATGTAACAGGTAGGTGGGAAAGTCATCTCACTTAGTTATTGAAACATGGGTTGTACAAAAATCTTTGGGAAATGTGATAGTCAAGCATGCATGGAAGAAGAAAAGGAAATTTGAGTATTGGGAGAGGACAATTTTTTAACATCTTGGAGAAAGAGAGAAAAGAGAGTTATGGTGCTGGGAAAAAGGGAGGTAGACATAGTATTTATTGAAGGCATTTTCTTGGAGATGAGAACTACATGGAAAATAAGGATTTTATGCCTATAAGTGAGTTTTTTGTGGAGGAAATTACCCAAGAGAATATTATAATATTTTTTGTGAGAACTCATGTTACAACTAGAATTCCTAGAGTCCCCAGTTGATAGATTTCTTGGCCAACTTGTGTTAGAACCCTAGAGGAAAGTGGGATAATCTGAGGGAATAGATGGAAAATAAAGGAATCTCATTCCTTAGGTTGTGCAAGTTGAAGGGAAAGAGAGTTGGTGGATTAAAATTGTTGTAGGAGTTATATTACTATAAATTTTATTGGGTGTTGGGTTGTTTTAGTGGACAATAGCCATACATAGGAGTCATTCTTTTCTTTTGGACTCGTAGTCCCAACACAATTGTGTATTTTTTTATTAAGATAAGTGTTCTTATCTATGTGATTATTTATAGTTTTAATGTCATTCTTAAATGATATGATTTATTGTTTCATTTCCTATGTGTTTTTTAATGTTGTGTATGGATAAATAGATTACATTTATGAATTTAAAATTATTGGTAGTTGAATGAGCGTTTTTGTCATGATGTGAGCACTTATTTATAATTGGTATCAAATTATTTTTTATTTGAGTTTAGAAACAGGTACATCACAGTTGGTATCAGAGCAAGGTTTCAATATTGGGTTTGCCTAGGTCTGCTACAAAATAGTAGAATTCAATCTACATTCAATCAAGGTGAAAATCCCCAAAATTTGATTTGTATTTGGGTTGTATAGCATAGGAGAAGGCCGAATAGATGGGCACCAAGGTTGATTTGGAATCTAAGAGGTTGAACTCAACTCAGAAGGTCAAGTTTGTAGTTTTTGTCAAAATGGAAAGTTCAAAATTTTGGGAAAACGACTATGTGTTGAAAAGATTTGCAAACTTTTGTAGGTATTGCACAAAAATAATTTTTGTGTGATACAATGTGTATCACATGAAAATATTATTGATGTGATACAACATTATTTCCCAAGAAGACAAACTAAGGACTTAAAAAAGTATATGAAAATTTGAATAGTTTTATGTATCGAACTAAAAGAATTTTGTTGTAGTGCAATGTATCGCACCAAAATATTATTGGTGTGATACACTGCAAAGGAGGAACATTTTCGGTGGTGTATCACAAGAAAATGTTTTTTGTGCAATATAATGTGTTTCGTATGAAAATATTATTCATGCAACACAATATTATCACCAGGACGAAGAGTTCGAACATAGAAAAAAATGAGAAAAATTGTGTACCACACAAAGAGAATTGTGTTGCAATGTGATGTATCACACCAAAATATTTTTGGTGCAATACACCAAATAAGAAGGAAGTTTCATGAGATGTGATAAGGAAAGGATATTTATCACAATGAAGAAAATTTTGAAGGATGTGACGTATCGCATCA
>SNQJ01S0014982.1:120547-150116 GCA_010110895.2 Picea sitchensis | reverse complement strand
TCCTGAGTGTAATTTAGAAGTCGAATTTTGTGAACATTTTATATATCGAAAACAAAGTAGGGTGAGGTTCCCATTTGGAGCGACAAGGGAAAATGAGATTCTAGAGTTGGTTCATAGTGATGTGTTTCGCCATGTTACAATGAATTCACTTGGTGTATCCCTACATTATGTCTTCTTCTTCACTGATGATTTTTCCAGGAAGACATGGATATATTTCCTGAGGAAGAAATTAGAGGTTTTTGAGAAATTCAAAGAGTTTAAATCTCTTGTAGAAAACTAGACAGATAAGAAGATTAAGGTGATAATAAATGAAAACGGTGGTGAATTTTGTGGAAAATAATTTGATTAGTTCCACAAGCAGTGTGGAATATCATGCCAAACTACCACACCATATACCCCACAACAAAATGGATTTTTTGAGAGAATGAAAAGAATGCTGATGGACAAGGTAAGGAGCATGCTTAGTGGTGCTGGGCTCACTCAAGAATTATAAGCGAAGGAAGTCGACATTGAAAAATATCCTTTGAATATGTCTCCTTCGTTGGCGCTAGTCGACAAGACTCCAAATGAGGTATGGTCAGGTAAGAATCCTTTGGTTTCACATCTCAAAGTACTTGGTTGTGATGCATTTGTGCATGTTCCCAAGGAAAAGAGGAGCAAGTTGGACTAGAAGGCAGTCAAACATATTTTCATTGGATACAAATAAGGAGTGAAAGGATATAAGATATGGGATCCTACATCAAGGAAAATAGTTTACATTTGAGATGTGGTGTTCAGAGAAGTCATAAGTAAGACTGAGCCTGAAGAAATTGTCTAGACTGAGAATAATCCTAAGACGATGCGGTTTGAAATGAGGAACAAAGAAGATGATTCAGATGAGTCGATTGAATCAAACAAAGTGGTGGAACAACCGGCCTCAGTGGTAAGGTGGTCATAAAGAGTAAGAAAAAAAACAGAAAGGTATAGTCCACTCAACTTTCATTTCACATACGTGTTAACTGCCACCATCGATGATCCCAAGTCAGTTGGGGAGGCAGTCAACTCAGCAGAGGGAAAAATCTGGAAGGATACCATGGTTGAAGAGATGGAATCCTTGCATAAGAATTATACATGGGACTTAGTCAAGTTTCCTAGTGGAAGAAATCATGTCATTAGAAAATGGGTATTCAATAAGAAGATGAATGCAATAGGTCAAGTCAAGAAATTCAGAGCTTGACTGATAGAGAAAGGATATTCCCAAGTCGAAGGAGTCGACTTTGGTGAGATTTTTTCCCCTGTTGCAAAATTAACTTCCATTAGAGTACTAATGTCTCTGGATGCAATACTTGATATGGAAATAGAACAGATGGATGTGAAGAAAACATTCCTACATGGGGACCTAGAAGAGGAAATCTACATGAAATATCCTGAAGAATTTGTGGTAAAGGGAAATAAATATTTGGTTTGTAAATTGAAAAGATCCCTTTATTGTCTAAAGAAATCACCAAGGATGTGGTACCAAAATTTTGACACATACATCCTTAGTTTGGGATTTGTGAGAAGCAAAGTTGATCACTACATATATTCCAAAAAAGAAGGTGGGCATTTCATATATGTAGCTTTGTTTGTCGATGAATGTTGTTGATTGGAAACAACATGGACACAATAAAGGAGGTGAAGAAGAAACTATCCTCCAAGTTCGACATGAAGGATATCAGTGCAACTAACTTCATTATAGGAATGGAGATTAAGAGAGATTGAGCATATAGAAATATCCAGTTGAATCATATGAAGTATATTGAAACAATTTTGAAATGTTTCAACATGCATGATTGCAAACCGATGAAGGTGTCGATTCCTATGGGAGAAAGGCTAACTGTTGAACAATGTACAAATAAAGAGGAATAAATAGAGGACATGGCATACATTCCCTATGTAAGTTCTATTGGTAGTCTAATGTATGCGATGGTTTGCACTTGACCAGACATTTCCCATGTAGAGGGAGTGTTGAGAAGATACATGTCGACACCTAGGAAGGAGCAATGTAAAACTATCAAGAGAGTATTTAGGTATTTGTTTGGCACAAAAGATTATGCTATATGCTACCAAGGAAAACGTGGAGGTGACAGTGAGTTAAATGTACATGGATTTGTCGACATCAACTGGGATGGATATTTGGATTGACAGAGGTCGACCAATGCATATGTGTTCAAAATAATCAGTTGAGTAATCAACTGGATGAGTAAGAGACAAGTGGTCGTAGTCTTGTCAACAAAATAATATGAATACATGGAAGAAACTCATGGAATAAAAGAAGCAGTATGGATGCAAAGGATGTGTTCAAGAATCAGGTTTGAGCAAAGAGACATGAAGATAAGTTGTGGCAGTCAAAGAACAATATTTCTAGAAAAGAACCCATCTTATCATTCGAAGACTAAGAACAATGATGTACAATACCATTTTGTGAGAGACATAGTGGAAAGCAACAAGGTGTTGCTATAGAAAGTAGACACGTTGGAAAACATAACATACTCGTTGAACAAGTCTGTGAGTGTTGTGAAGTTCTCTTGGTGTAGAGAGGCAATGGGAATTATTGTCCTGGGTCTGTGAACGAAAGTTCAAAGGTCTCTTGGTTTCAACAAAGAAAACAAAAAGTGGGATAATCTTGGGTTGTTATATTCTTTGCAGTGAAAGTCTAGGTGGATCGATTGATAGTCGAAGTTGAAGGTCAAGGTGGTTCGACCGGGTGAAGATGAAGTTGAGGTGGATCGAAAATAAGTTGAAGGTCTCGATTAGTCGACCGGGTAAAGTCAAAGTTGAAGTTCGATGTGGTTCGACATGGTAAAGACATCGATAGCAAGTCGAAGAGGTCAACCGACAAGAGGTCAACATGCAGGCATGTGGCAACCGACTGAAGACCGAAAGAAGGCCGAATGGTAGTTGATGGGTAATACAACTTGGTAGTCAACTGTAACATAATCCCAAGATTAATGGGATTTGTAGCCAATGATCTGCATGGATTTGTAACTATTTTTGGGTGCCATTTTATTTAGGGTTTTCTTGTTGTAAATCCTATAAAGAAGGTGTGTTGTAAGTCTGAAAAGGCTGATCAAATGAGTCAATAAATAATCGTATAGGTTGTTGGTCATGTAGATGTAAGTCGAATTGGATATAGGGTTGTTCTTGCATAAGCAAGAGGGTATGATGTCGATTGTGTCTTAGGTATGGACCAAGGTTAGACATGTAACATTTTAATCTAAATGATTAACAAAATAAGGAGCGAACGCTCAAGGAATGTTGATTTTCCCAGTTTGGGTTTTCAGGGTAAAATATTTGTGTACCGTATTCTTGTTGTGTCATTTACTTTCTTGATTAAATATTTCTTCCTATATTCTGTTAGGTTTAGTGTGGAAGTGTGTCCCATTTACTAAAAACCTAGACATGGGAAGACCTATACATGGAAAGAACTAGACCATGACCTAGACCTATACGATGACCATGACGTAGACCATCATGTAGACCTAGACCATGACCTAGACCACGACATAGAGCTAGATCTAGATTTATACCATGAACTAGACCCCCTTAGATCTATCTAATCCTAGTAATAACCTATACTCAACCCTTAACCCCCTCCACACTCAAGCCATGAGTGAACTATGCATATACCTCTTGTTAAATTCCCCACAACCCTTGCACCCACACCACCCACATCTTGGTTCTCTAACCATTTCTTTATTCTTGAACACACTTTAAATCCTAACCCCTTAGGTCCTAGTTTTCCACATACCCCTATACATATTTATTCATAAATAAGTTTGGTCTATAATTTTTTTTATATCCGTTGCATAAAGAGCACACACACGCTCTTGTGACTTGATATCCTTGTAGTTGTTGTTCGTTTATGCCTAGAATGAACATGTGCATGTTCTAGGAACACGTGCATGTTTCAATTGGGAATTTTTTGGTACCAAACACACTCCACTACCTCATATATCTCAAGCCCAAAAAATATTTCCCGACATCTCCACACAAAAATAGTGCGCATAGACATGTTTTTCTTATTTTAGTATTGTTGTTTGTTTCATAGACAATTTTGTGCTATTACAAGACCATTGTGGGAAGAATTGGAAGACAAATTTTTCCAAGTGGAATTTGAATTGTTGTTTGTGTCTTCGTGTGTCTTATTGTAATTGGAAGACAAATTTGTCCAATTGGAATTGTTTTTTCTTTTCTTTTTGTGTCTTCTTGGAATTGGAAGAAAAATTTGTCCAATTGGAATTGTTAGTTGTGTAATACCAAGACAAATTTATCCAATTGGAATTGAAATTGTTAGTTGTCTTCTGGTGTAATACCAAGAAAAATTCATTTTCTTCTTGTTTTCTTGGGGTGTTTGGAAGACAATTTTTCTCTTTAAACATGGGGAACCGATGGATTCAAGAAATAAAATCTCTGAGAAAAGAGAAATAGATAGAAAAGGTAGAAGAAGAAATATAAAAGGAAACACTACATATGTCAAAGTGTAGGATTTCAGAAGAGGCCAATCCAATTTGTAGCGGAATAGATGTCGTTGTTGTTTCTCTTCCATCAGGACAAGAAAAGTGCAAGTGTTCAGTAGAGACCAATCCATCTAATATCTCATCAAGATATCTTGTTGTGGATGATCAGATGATGGATGATTTTCTTGGAGCTGATTATACAATGGATGAAATTAGAGAGGCAACTGATGTACACCATTGTGGTGAAGAAGTTCATGTGGTGCAACCTCTTGTTGGACAGTCAAACATTCTAGAAACTTGTCAATACCATGTCCACTCTCCTCCCATATTTGATCCACCAGTGATTGAAGGGGAAAGAACTACAACATTGTTAACTCCACAATAGGGAGGTCAAGAGTGTTAGAGTAGGGGTTCATCGTCCCTACCTAGATTGAGCATTATGAGGAGAAGAACTCATAAACACATTTAGTTCGATGAAAGTGGTCTAGAATAACTTGAAGGCAATTTACGTAACTGTACTATTCATTATCATTCTTATAAAATCATTAAAGAATATTTTGAACCAAAATCCGATGCTGCTAAATGTCAAATATTTTTGGTTGTGTTGAAATCTAGAAGTTTGACTATTCTTAGGAGAATTTTAGGCATTAAAACAATCAAAAGTTTAGAAACAAGTCATCATATTGTTAGAAACCTTGTAGATTCTTTTCAAAGAATTGGTAAGAAATATCGTTCTAAAGAATGAAATGTTTCCCAACGTGTCTTGTCACAATCAATTGTTAGCAAGATCACAAGAAAAAATTGTTTTCTACAACAAACCTCACACCTCATGAAATGCAATGTCAAAACCCTTAGAAAGTATTCTCATAGATGAGATAGCCTCGACATAGGTGGCCCAACATATTTGTAGGCCTTCACTGGTAGGATACCTCGTTCTGACATGAAGTTAGTTGGAGCAGTTAAGGGACTAATACAAGATTTTTGGCATTAGAACACTAGGCCTTACTCCAACCAGAAAGATGTACTAAAATTGAGAAGGGGATCTAGGGACCGTGAACCCCATATTAAAAAATTTCTTGACATTACACAGACATAATTGTATGATAGTTTTAGGACAGTACATAGTGCTCTTAACTTGGGCCAAATATATTTCCATAAATGCAAGCCTTGGTATGTTCGAATAAATAGAATTCATAACACATGTTGTTGTAGATATCACATTTACTATGGTTATTATTATCTCTCTCTCACACACACACACACACACACACACACACACACACACACACACACACACACACACACACACACATATATATATATATATATCGTGTTTTTCATAACACCCTTTTGCAGGAATGCTTAGTTATATTGCCACCGTTGTCATCTAGAGACTTTATTCCTCTTGTGTACAAGACTAGAGGGTTGTACATTTTATCAAAAATATTTCTTAGATGGGACATGCACCAGGTGTGGTGGAATGACATTACTAAACAAGTGCATCCATCTAAGCAATGAGTATGAATTGGGGAGGAAGGAGGTTGCCTTGAAATTTTTTAAATATGTCACATATGATATTGATGGAGGAAAGAAAAGAAAAAATATATAATTGGTGACTTCCCAAGTACAATTATGTGACTTCATGAAGGAATTCATCGAAATTACATGACATTATGTTCAACATGTAAATGTGGCTTAATGGCAAGACGAGCATTTTAGAATATCCAGAGATACATTTCTTGTTGGTAATGTGTTATCAATGGTTGATTTTGCCAAGAAATACACCCTTCAAACACAAAATGAGATTCAAAGCCAATATTATCACTCAGAGTAGGTCAACATAATGGTACATATCACATACAGGCATGGGCTAGATAGTAACGAAGAGAAAAACGTTATATTGAAGAAGTGTCACTTCTACATAAACGATGATTAGTGCCATGACTTAGCCTACGCACAACATTGATTTTAGTTATTTTACAATCCCCTTAAGGAGAAGAACATACAAATGGATCAAAATTGGATTTGGTCACATGGTTGCGCAGGTCAGTTAAAAAATGCTCGTGTATTTCAATGGTTGTGTATGTTGCACAAAAAATTCAAGGTACCACACATTCAAAACTATTTTGAGTTTGGGCATGGGAAAGGGGGCATGATGGAGTAGGTGCATGCATAAAAAGAGTGTTACACTGTAAATAAATGAAGTTCAAAACTACTTCCCTCATTCAATATGAGAAATCCATTGTTGAATGGTGTTCTTCAGTAATGGGAGAGGGAACAAGAACCTGTGAAGACCAATCACACAAGAAAATACATGTACATAGATATTTTTTGGAGGTGGTCGATGTGGATCGATCACAGTGGTATGAATGAAAAAAAATCTAGGGCACTCGTGGATTCGATTTAGTTAGAACATCATACAATGAAATAGTTGAAATATGGATGAGAAAACTCTCTTTATTCTGTGGTCCATGTAGTAGTAATGAATGGGATGATTGTGAATCGAAAGAATGGGTTAATAGATGGGATCGTGTATCACTCCCCATTGTTCAAAGTATAAAAATGGAATTATCACAGTTGGAGGAGGACTAATAAAGTATTTCAGTTGATTATGATCATGTATCAGATCTCGTACTGTTAGGTTCATTGAAACCTTCTATTAAATTTTGAATAACTAGCATTAATGTTTTATGCTTTGGTCATTTAGTGGAATCACATGTTGGCACTCAATATTTTGCAAGGAACATATATGCAGTGGTTTCCCAAAGAGATAATGAATGTGGGACTGATTATTGGTTGACACATTGCTTAGAGGGAAATTAGACCCTCATGTGATCAGTAACAGACACCAAAGGCATTGAATTTCCAATTTGGTCGATGGTTATTAAAGGAGAATATCTGACATACCATTGAATTTCCTTCACTTGTCATGCCATGCCATGCCATGCCTTGCCTTACCTTGCCTTACCTTTCAATTCCTTTCCTTCACTTTCCTTACCTTTCCATGCCTTACCTTTCCTTTCCTTGCCTTGCCATGCCATGCCTTGTCTTGTCATAACTTACATTGCCTTGCCTTTCCATGCCATGCATTGCCTTTCCATGTCACGCCATGCCCTTGCCAAGCCATGCCATGCCTTGCCTTGCCAAGCCATGCCATGCCTTGCCTTTCCATGCCTTTAATTTAATTCACTTTCCATGCCATGCCATTCCTTTCCATGCCATGCCATGCCTTTCCTTGTCATGCTATGCCTTGCCTTGCCTTTCCATGCCATGCCATGCCTATCCTAACAAGGTGTTAAATTGACAAACACATGTAATAAGCACTAAGAAAAACCCTAGTGTCATAGATACTCCAAAAAATGGTTTTTCGGTCAAAGAAAAATCCAAACCAGGTAGCATAACCGAGTTCTGTAAGCTCCCACACATCTTTTTTTCCAAGGCCCACTTGACTACATTACCCACAATTTCCCAACTCAATGTTCTTGAAAATTGAACTCTCATTTAGAAATTGCACTATGCCTCATCAAGAAAAACCATAGTGTCGGAGATCCTCCAAAAAATGTTTTTTCGGTCAATGAAATGACAACGGATGGGCCCCACTAGATGAAACCTGATGCCCTAGATCCAATGCAACCAACACTTCATCCATCTGAGTCCAGGATTTATTTTTATCGTGAGTTGAAACTTCCCTCCTCAAGCCATTGAGGGATATGTCGGTACTTTGGTGCAGGGGCATAAAATCCATATTGAGCAGCATAACGAAGTTTCGTAAGATCCCGCACATATTTTTTTCCAAGGCCCACGTGACTACACTACCCACAATTTCCCACCATAGTGTTCTTGAAAATCGACCTCTCTTTCAGAAATTGCACTATGCCTCATTGAGAAAAATCACAATGCCAAATATCCTCCAACAAACATTTTTTCGATCAAGGAAATGACAAAGGATGGGCCCCACTAGCTGAAATCTGGTTCTTCGGATCCAATGCAACCGATGGTTCACCCATCTGACTCCCTATTTGAGTTTTGTCACAAGTTGAAACTTGCCTCCTCAAGCCATTCAGGGAGATGGCAAGGCACAACAAGGAAATGTCTTGGTATAGGTCTAGGTCTAGGTATGGAAATGAAAGGAAATGAAAAGTAAGGCAAGGCAAGGAAATACATGACAAGGCTAAGTAACGATAGACATGGAAAGGTAGGGCAAGATATAGGCCTAGGTCTAGGTCTAGGTAAATCCTATTAATTATGATAATCCATGTTTCACAACTAAGAAAATACCTTAGACATATGAATAAAGAGATCTTATGTTATGGCATTGAAATTATCATGCAAGTGTTTTTATCTAAGATAGATGGGAAAACAATTTGTAGAATTACATGCTAAATGAATCTTTTGATTGTAATTTTTATCTATTGAACTTGTTCATTTAGTACAAGCATTATTTTGTTTAGGAAAAAAATAAGGTATGATACATGAATGCCATTATTTTTTTATTAGATTAACTTAATGAATTCCTTGGCATGCCATGCCATGCCTTGCCTTGCCAAGCAATGTCATGGCATGGCATGGAAGGCAAGGCATGGCTTGCCAAGGAAAGGAAATGCAAGGCAAGTCATGGCATGGCATGGCATGACAAGGAAAGGCATTGNTGAAGGCAAGGCAAGTCATGTCATGTGAAGGAAAGGCATGACAAGGCGAGGCATGACATGGCATGGTAAGACATGGAAAGGCAAGGCATGTCATGGTATGGCATGGAAAGGTATGACAAGGCATGGAAAGTTAAGTCCAGGCCAGGCATGGCATTCCATGGCAAGGAAATGCAAGGCATGGCATGGCAAGGTAATATAAGGCATGACATGGAAAGGAAAGGCATGGCTTGGAAAGGAAAGGAAAGGCATGGCATGGAAAGGAAAGGCATGGCTTGGAAAGGAAAGGAAAGGCATGGAATGACACACTAGTACATATGGGCCCAAAACGTGACGAAATATTTCCACGTTTCTATAATTTGTGGAAAAATGCATTAAAATTTTGTCTTTCTTTTAAATTTTTTGGTTTGGCCCCGACGTTCATCAACATAGAGACAGATTCAGAAAACCGTCTATATACCCATGAATTTTCATCGCTATATCGAAACTTGTGCCATGTGTGCGAACCACACATGTAGTGCAACGAGTATTGAATTTTTTTGGGGTCAACTATATCGATGAGAATTGATCTATAAATACATGTCCTTAAGACAAATTTCAACAAATTTTCTATAGTTGTGACAATTTTGTTGGTGATTGTTTGAGCCCTAATTTTTTATATCATGTACTGGTTTAACACATCCAATTATTGATCTACTTATCTTAGATTTTAGACTTTCAAGGTCAGTATTTTTAATTTTACTATCTCTTTTAATATAAATCTATGTTAAGAAATTTTAATTTCAATTTTTTTAACATATTTTTTTTGTACTAGCGAAATTGACAATTTGGGCAGTTCTCGTACTCGCGTGACATGAGGTTGATTCCTGTATGATACCACTATAACCTCTAGGTGAATCCACACATCCCACAAGCATGGAGCACAAGTAAATCGGGGTGAGAAAAAAATCGAACTTGAGACATCCTTTACATATTTCCTTCCATTTACATGACACTTACCAGTTGATTTACACCTCTACAGGCTTATAAAATTTGAAGGACATGGGGGTGGGATTTCATCCACTTATATGTGCATGGGTCACAATACCATTTAATATAATATCTCTGGGTGCAACCACATGTTTGATCACTACCTCAAGGTGCCCCCATGGCTCCAGGTAAATCCCTCACAGGAATTGAACCTTTCTCAACGATGAAAAACTCCTTGCTTTCCACCATTGGATCCAACCCCTTTGGTATTTAAAATTTGAAGGACATGGGGGTGGGATTTGATCCACTTATGTGTGCACGGGTCATGATACCATTTAATATAGTATATTTGGGTGCAACCACACGTTCGATCACTACCTCAAGGTGCCCCCATGGCTCCAGGTAAATCCCTCACGTGAATTGAATCTTGCCCAACGCTGAAAAACTCCTCGCTTTCCACCATTGGATCCAACCCCTTTGGGCCAAAATTGTTTAACATGAATGTGTTAACCAATTTTTTTTTTTCAAAATTTAGCACTGCTACATATATTTCATGTGATTGAACATTGAAGTATATGAATTTTTAAATTATTTTTTTTAAATATTTTTTTTCAAAATTTAGCATTGCAACATATATTTCCTGTGATTGGACCTCAAAGTATATGAAATTTTAATTTTAATTTTTTTTTAGTGTTTTAACAAAATTTAATTTTTTAAATATTTAATTGGTTTTTATAAGCAATTACCATGTCAAATTAATATATAATATGAATGAAAATGCAAGGAGGCTTGCTCAGTTTAGAGCGACATTGGAGGCAAAGGGCGATGGAAAATGTTATTTCCCTTGCAATGATTGCAGGGGCTTGTAAACAAGAATAATTTTAATAACAATAGCTGAAAAACATTATAGGGAGAAGGGGCACACTGAAGGGGGTTATGAATATCATCCCTTGGTAATACATTATTCAATATATAATGTATTCTTTGAAATAGTGATCATGTTGTGTATTTGTTAAATGTTTTATCATTTTAATATATGTTCTATACACACTAATTTTAATACATTGTTTCTAAATATAAAGACAATGCCCCCAAAATGTCAACCGTCAGAGAGTTATTTTCCAAGTAGTAGCAGAAATACTACTTTACAAGGTGAGGAACATGGAGATCAGAATATTGAAGATCGAGTTCTTAATTATTATATGGACGGAGATAATGTTATTGATACGAATTAGGAAGATGGGATACATATATTTATCCAAGATACATTTGCTCCAATGGACGAGGACAACCAGGATGATATTCATGATGTTGATCCTCTACTCGAGAAGTCACAACAACCTCTTTATGAAGGCTCAACAACAAATCTTCTATATGCTATATTGTTGTTGGTGAACTTGAAGGTTTTGAATGGTTTATCAAACACCTGTCTCACACTAATCCTAAGGTATGTAATGTATTATTTATGTCAAGATGACATGTACATAAAGGTTGACTATTTTTCTATATTGTTATTGTTAATTAATTTGTAAGTAGGGATGCGATATTTATGATTAATATTGTTTACATTGACTTATTTTTTTGAATGGTGTAGATTGTTAGGTGAATTTCTATTAATACCGTCAAATATTTTACCATGCACATATCAAGAAATATCTTTGATTATGAAAGAAATTGTAATGGAGAATCAAGCTATTGATGCATGTCCTAATGATCATATCATATATTATGGAAAATATGCATTAGAAAATGAATGTCCACAATGTCAAATATGTAGATATCGAACCCATCAAGCAACAAAAGGTTCCTCCCAAAGTTCTTGGTTATATTCCCATAATTCCACGTATCCAATGACTGTTCAGGTGCCAAAGTATAGCACAATTGATGGATTTCCATGCAAAGAACAAAAGTGAAGATGATGTTCTTCGAATGCCTGCATATGGTTCTACATTGAATAAGATCGAAGAAAAATGGCCAATTTTTAAAGAACAACCTCGTAGTGTTAGAATTTCATTGGCAGCTGATGGTGTCAATCCATTTGGAGAGCTTCGTTGTGACTTACTTAGTGTGGCCCATTTTTTTTATAAACAATAACCTTCCTCCTTCGATGTCGATAAAGAGAGAGAAAACAATGTTGGCAATGATTGTTCCATGTATTTAATTAGCTTGTCTTTATTTATTTGAAAGTATGACAAAAATATTAATTTCTTTGTTTTGTTCATGATAATTATATATTATATATATAAGGACGTATAACTAAATATAATTAATGTATGTTAAACCAATTAGATAAGTACCAAGTTAAAGATATGAATCTATATATTTATCCTCTTATCGATGAGCTGTTGAAGTTATGGGATGGCATCACTATGTATGACATATTTAGACCAATAGGGAAAAAATGATTTCAATTCCATGGAATACTTGCATGGAAAATTCATGATGCTCCCCTGTTAACACATTTTTGTGGTATGTAACTTTTTGTTGCACTTGAATATTATGTAATGTTTTTGAAAATATCATGCATTTTTCAAAATTGTAATCCTAATTTGCTACATTAATTCATATATCTTGCAGGTATTCAAACAAAGGGTAAATTTGCATGTCCAGTTTGTGGTCCTAGGATAAAATCTCTTTGTTCAAGAAGTTTAGGAAATGAGGTGTTTGATGAGTATAAGCACTTTCTTCCTAAGAACCATAGTTATCGAACTATTGAGAAAGAAAAATTCAATGGTAAAGAAGAGAATGGAAAAAAAAACCCACAAAGAATGACATGTCACCTATGGAAGTTGGAATATAATAGAAATCGTCAAGGTATGCAAATTATTTATGTACCATAATATTATAAATCTTATGTTTTTTTTTTTCTACTAATTTTTTTTTAGCGCAGTACCTAGCTATATTGATTAATTAGATTTAATGTGATTTCTTTTATGTTTCATGAATGTCGTTAAGGAACAGATGGGCTTCGACAAGGAATGAAAAGATACCCCATACAATTTAGTAGGTTTCCCCACTACAAGCACCTACAAATAGTTCATCTGTTTGATATAATGCATATCGAGAAGAATATAACATAATTGTTATGGGAATCTTAGATGGAAGGATTGACAAAGAAATAATTGGAAAGATTTGTAGTGACATCCAGGAAGCTAATCATGCATTGCAAAGTGTGATTATTAATTCTAATGGTAATGGCCGAGAAATAAATATTAGTCTTCCATGGTTATGGACATAGAAACAGAGAAATGTTGTAAAAGAGGTCATTTTAAAAATTAGGTTTCCGAAGGGTTTTTTGTCGAACATACGAAATATCTTAATGAAAAAAGGTGATGTTGGTGGGGTTAAAACACATGACTGACATACATTCATTAAGGTAATTATTAGGTATATTAACATATTGGTATACATATTTTTAGTAATTTGTTTCTCTAATTTGGAAATAAATATTAATGATTTGGTTTTTGTTACAATATGTTCTACCTCTATCTCTCCCAGACACCTTTGACAACAACATAAAACAAGTTATATATGATATTGGAAAATACATGAGGTAAGTAATGTATTTTTATATGGAAAATGCTTCTTCATTGCTTTGTAGCAGAACTTATTGACATATTGTGTTTTATTTACAATTTTATATATGCCTTGATATTGTTCAAACCTGTTATTTTATTGCACCATTTGTAGGTGAATTTCATCTAAAGAAATCCATAAAGAAGATATAAGGTATTGGAAGAGAGAAATTCCCCGAGTAATGTGTGAAATGCAAAAGTGTCTACCTCCATAATTTTTCAATGCACAAGAACACTACCTCATACACCAAGTTGAGGAGATTGAATTATGTGGACCAGTACACACAAGGTCGATGTGGATGGTGGCGAGGCAGTTGAAGTCATTGAAGACTTTTGTTAGACAAAGAGCATGTTTTGAGGGTTCTATGGTGGATTAATATGTTGTATATCAATGCATGATGTATATTAGTTAATATCTTCCTAAATTAGCAAAATATATGAATGTGCCTCGCATTTGGCATCTCGACTCCATCAACAAATTTGAAGGGGAGGTTCTATTGGGGAAAGGTAGAATGAGGACCTTGAAAGGTGATTAGATGTTATAGATTTAATATATTATACATTTAATTTTTCAATTTTATATTATCATACTCATTCATTTATTTTTATTCCATCAACTATATTAAACTTTGCCAATGATAGCTAATTATTGATATTCAATTGTTATTTTTTCATATAGTTGGTCGAGAGTGGGATGCTCTACATTTATACATTGCAAACAATATTGATTGGATGGAGTATTGGATAGAATGATGTGAAGAATACTGTGGTAGGTTATCATGGGAAGGGGTCAGTAAGATGATTAAAACAAAGCATCATTATTGACATGAATTTATTGATCTTACGCAAAGGGAAATTGATTTAGCCTTTGGTTTAAAAGATAAAAAGGAAAGTATATTCACCCACATTTTTATAGTTATTTCCCATTATATCAATGTATTTGGTTTGTTTATGTTTTGACATATATATTTACTAAGTCCATATTATATGACGTTTACTAATTATCAATGAATTTTTTACTTGTTGTCCATGTTGCAGTTGAAACACCATAAGGCTATGTGGTGTAATGTCCATAAATTTCGTATCAAAAAGTTGGATGATAATATGAAAGCCTCATATTTTGGGATAATTGTAGTGTTTAAGGTCACTATTGTTTCCTCTAGAAGTGATAGGCATCCAAAAGAAACTAAAAATAGGTACTATCGATATTTGGAGGATATAATTCAGTGTGATTTTAATTCCTTTAAAATAGTTTTGTTTGAGGTCAAATGGTACATGATACGTGTAACACTCTATAAATTTTTCCCAGCTAAATAGACAAACGACAGAGGTAACTGTTTCAACCAACTTTAGAGCTGAGGCACTAGCCTGCTCAACCCAGAGAGGGCTCTCTCGTGTCACTTGATATATCTATGGTAATCGATGGCTGGATTTGGTTTGTTTTGGGGGGTTTTAATAAAATTGTTGAAGAACTGAAGATAACCTTTGGGCTATGGGGCCAGGAATGTAGGATGCATTGCCAAATCATGAAAAATATCAAGAGGAAAAGGCTAAATGAGGAGGTGAATTCTGAGTTTATACTTGAAAATTTAGGTGGTATCAGAAGAAAGGAAACACACAACTATATCAGAGCATTATGGTAATGAATTCTGAAATGGTTTGGAAGAGATAAACATAGTCTAAATTGCCAAGCCAAGAGCATTGAATAATGAACTATGGACCTTTAATTTCTCAATTTAGACAGAGGAAAGAAAAAATAAAATGCAGAATAACAGGAATCACACACTATGAAAGAAAACGAGACTCATAACACCACTAGTTATAATCTTTTCGTAAAAAGTCCAAAATCTGCCTTTGCATTCATGTATTCATTCCAACCCCAGAGAATTACAAAGTTTTCCTGCACAGAGGGCATGCTCCTCTTTTTTCCATGCCTTCTATACCCTCGAGACCAAACATATATAGAGGATTTTATCGTGGAATTTAAAATGTTTCGACTTCCTCATAATTCTAAAATAGAGACAAGTTACAAAAAGGAATAACAATTATCCTATTTTAAAGGGACCATTAGTTATAGGTCTGTCATATCAGGACTCTCTTTTCTTAGGCCACCATCTGTCCAAAACTTTATGAAATGTACCTAAATTTACTTGAGGATTTACCTCAGCTTGGCGATTTCCTCCTCCAGGGTACTCAACCAAGCGAGATTTTCTCCGACGCTCTCTATCATCTCAGTTTTGGTCTATGTCTTCCACCTTTTTCTCCTTTTCCTCTTTGCGACCGAATTGTAGGTGTTGTCCGCGTGTTCATTTATGAAGAGATCCCTCATAACGAGATTTAATCTGACCCCCGACTCTGTCTGAGTTGTGGGTTTAGTATGAAATTTAGTTGCCAGTATCTGCATGACCCATATTTCTTTCTTACTTATTGACAAGCTTGGCACATTAGTTGAGAACCTAGTCGTGCCAGACACCGTCTGATGAGTGTTATCCATACCTTTCAAACTTTGCAGAGACTGTGATTTTTCCACCCTTTGAATATACAAGACTCAAGAAATCAGCACAGGTCGAGCTTGTTTTTCTTATGCATAAGATGGAAATTTCCCAGAGTAGGATAAAACGATTCATATCTGAGATTGATAGTCTTTTCATTTTAATCATGGATTATTGACATAGTACGTTGGTGTTCCATGCTTCATCAATCCATTTCGAATAATGAGCTTCGATTTAGTTATGTGATGACGTCCTTTTGATACATCATCTGGGAAAGTACCTGGACCAGTGATGTGGGGTGATTTGACTAACTGCCATTGTTCCCACGAGTTATTGATGTGACATTTTAAAACATGTGACATCGGGGCCGTGGGAAAAGTGGTTTCGGAAAATCCGTTGTCCGCCCCGATGCATGTGTAAGAGCGCCACACATTTCCCATCAAAACTACAATGGTTTTCCCCGGTTCGCCCTTGTGAAATTAAGTCTAGTGCTATTTGTCGGCCTGATGTGGGATTCAACCGTGGATCTAGGATTCTTCAAAATCGACGGTCCGTCGAGCTACTCACTTCCCGCCTCCGCTATATTTTTCTATATTCCGTTGGATATAGCCTGACCCCCTAAACTATCACGCCTCTACTATGGTATAACATTTTGCTAAATTTATGAAATTTTAGATCCTGATCTAAAAATCGTCATGGTGATAACATTGGCTCCAAATGGGGATGCTATCCTCCCCGCAGGGTAGCAAATAACTTGTAGACCCGATGCCTGATCTATTTGGGCCGCTCTCAAAACATGTGTGTACCCTGATTCTACTATGTCACTAGAGTCGGCTAAAAACCAAGCTCTGCACACTGCTTCCAATTGGATGTTGGACATTTGAGTATATTATTGTAAACTGACTGTATCTAGTACTAGAAAACCCAAACTGAAAACTGCTTGACTGACAACCTTATTTGCACACTCCTATCTATTCTAAAACCGTTGATACGAAATACTCAATCAAGTGATGTTGAAGTGCCAATGCAACTAGTCAAGCAATTGGCCTCTCGATTTTTCTCCGATCACATATTTCTTAAGCAGGTAGACAAATGTAAAAGATGGCAACTGAAAACACAAGTTGAATCCAAAACTTGAATTTATGAATAAAATAGACTCCTCCTTCAATGATGACTGTAATAGGATGGCTACAGTATCTTGGAAACCATGAAAAGTCATTTCTTCTTGATGAGAAAAAATAGAAAGGCAATCCTTTTTCATAAGCGTTTGTTTCTCTTTCTCTGCTTCTTCTGTTCTAAGAACATTTTCTAATAAAATGGCAGCAATAGGTTTGTCTACTCTTCCATGCATATCGACATAAATATCCACGCATTCTTGAATATCTTCAAATGTGACAACTATATTATGTGCATCATTTTTTTCATCAAACGATTTTGATTTGGTTTCCTTAAAATTCTAGAAATTTGCTTGAGGACTGTCATTCTGCCTTTCAAATGACTGAATCAGAATAAATCCCTGTTCATAAATTTCTTGTAAAAGTGGAAAGTCAATATCATGAACTATTTCACAGTCTGGAGTTCTCATGGATTTTCAGAATCCTCATTTGTGTTTATGCTGTTTAGAAATTGAACCACCACGTCATTCTCAAGGGAAGAGAAAACACTTTGAAACACTTTGTCATGTTGAAAATCTATATTGATTTCGAGAGAAAGGAAATGACCTTGAACAATAATTTCTAGAGCAACGTCTTCTTCCTTTTCAGGCTGATAGCTGAACATAGACTACAAATCTGAACTGACATGACCTTTTATGTGATTGTTCATAGAATTATCATCACCACTTCTCTCATGCCTGGAGGATTCCTAACCTGAGATACTACAAATATTTTTCTTCAATAATTCAAAAGTAGCAAAAAATAATGGTAGGGTTGTCCCACCTGATTTGAAACTGTCTTCAATTTTATCCCCAACAGATGGCTACATTTCAGCACAAGTAATAGGGTCTTCAAGCACATGAAAAGAGTGTTGTGATATCTTGTCATTCTGTTGCATTGATATAGCATGGTTTTGCATAAGCACAAATTCATTTGCCTCAATGATGATTTTAGAGTTCCCTTTCAACAACTTAAATGCCGCAAAAAATAAAGGTAGAGAATCTCCTTCAGCTGATCCGATACTCTTTCCTCTGCAACTGTGATATGTAGGTTGAATCATTTCACTATACTGCTGAAAAAAAAAAAATTGATAGAGAACATGCAGTTGGTTGTTCCAAGGAGTCACCATCACAATCATCATCGTATTAATCATATATAGGTAAATCAACAACATATACAATTCCATCTAATAAGAACAACCTTGGAACGTCAACATGTTCTTCAACCAACTCATTTGCAAATTCATATTCTTGACTGTCTACAAATGAATACATAAAACCATAAGCCCCTTGCTTATCATGGGATGGATCAGAAGCTAAATCAATACCTCTTCTTTCAACAAGTGGAATATAATTCTTTGCAAAATCATTAGCATTGGAAACTTCGAGAGGACCTATGATACTGTCAATTCTATGCTCAAGATTCCAATCAACTATTTTCTGTTCATATTTACTTTCATGTTCTTGAGCATTCAACCCCTCATTTTGGATCTGTTTACATGCTTGGATGTTGTGTTGAATGTCCTGAGCATCACTAAACATTTGTTGTAAGGACTCAGGTATTCTTTCCATCACGAGGAAAGACAAATCTAGATGAAAGTAGTTGCATAATGGAGCATGGAAACAACTTCATAGGGTTGAATTTCTTCGGACAAATTGTAATAGACGCTAGATAACTTTCTACTGAAATTAAGTCTTGTGCTATTTGTCGGTCCGATGTGGGCTTCAACCGTGGATCTGGGATTCTTCAAAATCAACAGTCTGCCGAGATACTCCCTTCCTGCGTCCGCTATATTTGTATATATGTCGTTGGATATAGCCCGACCCCCTAAATTATCATGCCTCTACTATGGTATAGCATTTCGCTAAATTTCCAAAATTTTAGATCCTGATCTAAAAATTGTTATCGTGATAACAATACGTATGCTTGAACGTGATCATGAAAGAATTGTTATTGAGAATGCTAATGGATTTACGATTGTTAATACAAGGGAATTTGAACCGGGTACAAAGCCTTATGTTCTTCCAAGTCAATGTGAGCAAGTCTTTTACTCAGAGGTACCTGGTAAAGCAGGTTGGTCATAAATTGTTAGATATGATCCAAGAGGAAGACCAGTAAAGTATAATCATGTAGAGGAGGAATATAATATTGAAGAAGAAGATGATGATTCAAATTAGGAGCAAGTGGTTGTAGATGTGTTAGATGAATAATCCTAAGAAGTTGATCATCCAAATGTAGTAGACAATGTTCTCATTGATGATACCGATGATGATAGTGAAAATGACATTGATATGAACGACCCTTTGAACATTATCGATTCTGAACTAGATCATGATACATATGTTGATTTGGACGAAGAATAATATGAATGATATTTAAATGTTGAAATGTACGAGGTAAATGATTATATGTTTTCTATGAGTTATTCTATTAATTATATATTTAATATTTATATGATTTATTGTTTTTTAAGTGTTTACTTATACATGTTAATTGTGTTTTTTAAGTTTTATGCCATTTTTGTATGTAGTGTGTTACATGTTCTTTATTATGTCAAATTAGGTATGGGGGGATTGAGAGTGATGNTTAGAGCTTCCACCTTC
This sequence comes from Picea sitchensis, assembly GCA_010110895.2. Classification (NCBI taxonomy): domain Eukaryota; kingdom Viridiplantae; phylum Streptophyta; class Pinopsida; order Pinales; family Pinaceae; genus Picea; species Picea sitchensis. The sequence goes on along the minus strand of SNQJ01S0014982.1, from coordinate 130,199 downwards.
ACGTGGTTTCCCTTGTTCAATAGAGAATTAATTATTCTCGAAACCAAGAGAAGATCATTCGGGGTTATTATATGTCAATTTGAGAATTTTTATGTGAAGTTGGGGTGATGAGCATGTTCAAAACAATGGAAACATGGTTCCTAAAAACACAACCTGCACACATAGAAACATGACCAAACCATGAAACAAGTCATGAAAATTGGCCTTGTCGGCGGATTTTACCTTCCAATTTGTTCTTGTATGGACTGAAATTTGACATGCTAGGAAAACACACCTGCATTGACAATATGGGAGGGTTTCTGGACTCAAACATGATTCAAAAAACCAATTGAAAAATCAAATTTTCTTTGGTTATTCTATCAAAATCCAAAAATAAGGCATGCCTGCTCATGTACTTGACCTTGCTTATAACTAACATGTGAATGGGGCCAACGTTGAAATTTTTTCAATTTGTGGTTGTATGGACTAAAATTTGACATGGTTAGACTAGACACATACAGTGACAATATGGGAGGGTTTCTAGACTCAAACATGACTCACACAAATAATTCTAAAATCAAACAATGAGGCTATATAATAATTAATTTGAATGGGGCCAATGTTGAAATTTTTTCAATTTGTGCTTTTATGGGCTGAAATTTGATATGCTAGGAAAACACACATGCATTGACGTTATGGGAGGGTTTCTGGACTCAAATGATCCAGAATCGGATTCAGCAGGCGTCCTAGGTCTAGAAAAGGCTCAAATTTTTTTTTCCCAGAATAAGATGAAACCAATTCCATTGTGTCTGGCTCGTCGCAATGATTCTGGCCATATATTTACTTTCTCAAATGGACACTGTATGCGAGAGTTATCACACTCTGACCGTTTTCTCAAACAAGTAAAAAGTCAACAAGCAAAAAAGTCAACGCTGACATCATCATGCTGACGTAGAATTGAGACACGTGGAAACAAAACAACATGTTTATTGGGTAGATGACAGATCCATTTAGATGTTGACAAGTGGCACTTTTCAGGCAAATGAAGAGGTGCCGCGTGGCCTAGACGTGGGCTGCCACATAGCACCCTATCATTTGATGATTGGTTAAAATTTTTGGAGCTCATGGTATTCAAACCCATGAACCCTTGGAAGAGAAGTGCCTTGGGAAAGGTCCATTAACCAACACACCACTTTTGGTTCTTGTTATATGTAACCCACTTTATATTATAAAAAGTGTATAAATGTTAATTGGAGGTGGAAGGGGGCTGGGGCTAAGCCCCAACCCGCGGGTTCTATTATAATACATATGACAACAGTGGATAGGGTATGGGTGCCACTACCTAACCTCCAGAGTGTGGATTTTAAACACCGACCCTCCATATGCTTTGGCACGGTGACCGTGGTTTGGGCGCATATTTTGTGGGTGCGGTCCTATGTTAAAACACCACATGACCACAGATTTCGGGCTAGGGGCCAATGCATAGCCCTTTGGGCTGGCGCTTGGAAACCTTTATGCATGTGACCCTAAAATGGACCGCTCACTCATCCCTAGGGGGATAAATTTGAGTTTTATACACAGGTGGGTGTTTTTGCCTATAGTTTGGCCCAGAGTGGGCATTTTTGAAGATTGTTTTGCCAATATTGGGGGATATCGGGCCCTTTTTTAGGCCAGATCTTGGGAGGAAGTTGGGAGATGGTTACCAAATTCATATCTATATAAACAAGACCTTCTTGAGGCCAGGAGAGGAGATTCAAAGAAGATTTATGCTGAAGGAAATCCAAGCCAAAGCCATTTTTATGTAGGGAAGTTGTTGAGGAGTGCACCTTTGCGGGCCATTTCTGGGAGCTCCGGTCATCCATTTTGAGTGTTGTTTCTTAAGTTGGGTTCTTAAGATCTAGGAGAAAAATACCAGATCAGTTTTGTAACCTTTTGGAATTGCTGTGATGTACTTATTGATCTTTGAACAGAAATAAGAAAGCCTCACCCACTAAGACAAAGGCCTGGAGATGTAGGTGAGATTGTCGAACTCTGTTATCACATTGGTGTTATGTTTTTCTACTGTTTATTGCTTCATTTCAGTTCTGTACATGTTTATGTGGCTATGATAACTTCTCATATCTTCTTCCTCTTTCTTAAATCTTCCTAATTGGTTAATCAAAACATGCTTAATAACTCAACCATAGTCGTGTAAAATATCTTTTTGGATCAAGTGGTATCAGAGCTAGTTGACGTTTGGATTTGAGTTTTACATGTTAACCAGGGAAAAGATACATCGTGGTGAAGGTAATATTGTCTAAGAGAATCCATTGATTGGATTCATAAAGAAGACTTCTCACAACGAGAAGATGGCATCAGAAGAGGGACTTTCTCAGGATGAGAAAGAGTTTCGAAAAACTTTCTTTGCTATGTCGAAGATGATGAAGGTTTTGTACAAGGATTACTTGGAACAGAAAAGACCAGTTTTGAGTGAATATTCAAAGGGAAACAGTGAAGAAGGAGAGGATCCTCCTTATATTCCTCCTTCAACTCCATCATCACCTCCTTCTTCTCCTTATTCTTCAAGTTCAAGTTCTAAATCCAATGCAAAGAAACATGTTCATAAATATAAGAATGAAATGCCATTATTAAAACTTGATGTTAAATTCGAATTACCCATATATGATGGTGAAGTTAATGCAGAGAGACTTGAAAATTGGGTCAGAAAAATGGAGGTCTATTGTAGTGTGCAATAGATCAAGGATGAGGCCACACAAATCAAGTTGGCATCATTGAGACTTGCAGGCACAACACTCATCTGGTGGCAAAGCAAGTTGCAAAATGGCACACAACAAGTGGGTAATGTATTTCCATCATGGAAAAGTTTCATTTTTGCACTTAGAAAGCAATTTTATCCTTTGGGTTATATAGAGAAAGCGTTAATTGAATGGAAATATTTAAAACTAAGAAAAGGACAAACAATGCAAGAATATACCAATGGCTTTCATAAAATGGCATTGATGTTAGATATTCCTTTACATACCCAAGAAACGCTTATGAAGTATATAGGAGATTTACCTGTACATATTCGAAACATTGTATTCATGTTTGGACCAACTAATCTTTATGAGGTGTATGTTCAAGTGATATACATTGAAGCAGGGAAAACATGTGTTGGTGTATCACGGGAATCGTCTTCAAGGAAAGACAACAAGAGGAAGTGGAATGGAAAAAAGTCAAATGAAGTGACAAGAAAGGACGAGAAGCCCTCTTGCAAGCATTGCAAGAAAGAGGGGAATGATGAGGATCATTTTTTTCACTTGCATCTCGAGAAGAGGCCAAAGTGGTTCAAGGAAAAGAAGGGGAGGCAAACAATTGCAGCGACAACACAACCCATAGACTTGGGATTGGATTCAGGTGATGAATCAAAGGTCTCATTGGTTGGTATGACAAGTAAAATTGGTGAAGGAATTGATTGTAGAAGTACATTTTTTTCATATATGGGTTATCATACAACACACTAAGCTGGACACATTAATTGACAGTGGATCTCAATCTATTCTAATTTCAGAAGAATTAGTTAAGCAATTGCGATTAAAAACACAAGTACATCATAAGCCATACACACTTAAATGGATAAGCAATCATCATCAAATGCACATAACAAAGTAGTGCACAATCAAATTTTCAATTTCATCTAATTATGTGGATGAGGTAACATGTGATGTAGTGCCATTAAGAGAATGTGGAATGGTCTTAGGTAGTCCATACTTATATGATCGTAAGGCAATCTTCTACAGGACAACGAATCAATATCAATTAACCAAAGAAGGTCAAGATTACGTGGTTCATGCTCATCATGTTAAGGCAAATCAAACACTTCAAACTATGGAAAAATTAAAAAAGGCAGTTTAAGAAAGCAACAAACCAATAATTGTTTCAAATGAAGTAATCGATCTTAAGCAAGAACATGAAATGATTGTTGAATGGAAAATCAATCACATTTTTCTTCAAGATAAGATCATGTCGTGCAAATATTACAAGTATATCAGCTCATTTGAATTCATGTTTTTGATGCTATCATTAGTAATTTTGTCTACATGGATGATAGTGGCTTCATTAAAATGTGACATAGATTAAATGGCTAACAATATCCTGTCAGTTGTCATGATTGTGTTACAGTTGATCTTGATGAGATAGGTGCACATGATAGAGTTCAGAGATAGAGGACAAACCGGGTGGCCTATCTCGATCTTGTTGACTGGTCAATAACCTTTTGGGGACCAAAAGGTAGTTAGTGGGGAGGTGTGATCCAAAATCGGATCCAGGAGGCGCCCCAGGTCTAGAAAAGGCTCAAAAATGAAAGTTCTCGGAATCGGATAAAACCAATTCCATTGTGACCGGCTCATCATGCTAATTCTATCCATATATTTACTTTCCCAAATAGATGTTGTATGTGAGAGTTATCGCACTCTGACCATTTTCTCAGACAGGTAAAAAGTCAACAGGCAAAATACTCAATGATGACATCATCATGATGTCATGATGATGTCATCATGCTGACGTAGCATTGAGACACATGGCAGGACAACAACATGTTGACTGGGAAGATGACAGATCCATTCATATGTTGAAAAGTGACACTTTTTGAGAAAATGAAGAGGTTCCACGTGGCCCAGACGTGGGCTGCCACATAGCACCCTATCATTTGATGATTGGTTAAAAGTTTTGGAGCTCATGGGATATGAACCCATGACCTGTTGGAAGAGAAATTCCTTGGGAAAGGTCCATTAACCAATGTGCCACTTTTGGTGCTTGTTATATGTAACCCACTTTATATTATAAAATGTGTATAAATGTTAATTGGAGGCAGAAGGGGGCTGGGGCTAAGCCCCAACCCGCGGGTTCTATTATAATACATATGACCATAGTGGATAGGGTGAGGATGCCACTACCTAACCTCCAGTGCACATATTTTAAGCATCGTCCCTCCATATTCTCCTGGGCGGTGACCGTGGTTTGGGTGCATATTTTGTGGGCGCGGTCATATGTTAAAACACCACATGACCACAAATTTTGGGCTAGGGGCCAGCGCATAGCCCTTTGGGTTGGTTCTTGGCCACCTTTATGCATGTGACCCTAAAATGGAGTGTGTGCCTAGCCCTGGGGGGATAAATTTGATTTTTATACACAGGTGGGTATTTTTGCCTATAGTTTGGCCCAGAATGGGCGTTTTTGAAGATTGTTAGGCCAATATTGGGGGATATTGGGCCCTTTTTGAGGAAAAATATTGGGAGGAAGTTGGGATATGGTTACCAACTTCATATCTATAAAAGACAGACCTTCTTGAGGCCAAGAGAGGATATTCAGAGAAGATTTATGCTGAAGGAAAGCCAAGCCAATGCCATTTTTATGCAGGGAAGTTGTTGAAGAGTGCACCTTTGTGATCCATTTCTGGGAGCTCCAGTCATCCATTTTGAGTGTCCTTTGTTCTATTGGGTTCTTAAGATCTAGGAGAACAAGACCAGATCATTTTTGTAACCTTTTGGCACTGCTGTGATGCACTTATTGAGATTTGAACATAAATAAGAAAGCCTCACCCACTAAGACAAAGGCCCAAAGACGTAGGCAAGATTGTCGAACTTCGTTATCACATTGGTGTTATGGTTTTCTATTGTTTATTGCTTCATTTCAGTTTTGTACATGTTTATGTGGTTGTGATAACTTCTCATGTCTTCTTCCTCTTTCTTAAAGCTTCCTAATTGGTTAATCAAAACATGCTTAATAACTCAACCATAGTCGTGTAAAAGATCTTTTCAGATCATCAAACTTGAGTCAAACAAACAATTCGAAAATCAAATATTCTTTGGTTATTCTATCAAAAGCCAACAATAAGGTGCGCCTTCTCATGTACTTGACCCCGCTTATAACTAACATGTGGATGGGGCCAATGTTGAAAGTTTTTCAATTTGTGCTTGTATGGACTGAAATTTGACATGGTTAGACTAGATTCATACAATGACGGTATGGGAGGGTTTTCAGACTCAAACATGACTCAAACAATCAATTCCACAATTAAACAACAAGTTTTCTATAGAATAATTAATGTGAATGGCGCCAATGTTGAAATTTTTCCAATTTGTGCTTGTATGGACTGAAATTTGACATGGTTAGACTAGATGCATGCATTGACAATATAGGAGGGTTGTTGGAATCAAACATGACTCACATAATAAATTCCACAATAAAAGAACAAGCCTATAGAATAATTAATGTGAATGGGGCCAATGTTGGAATTTTTCCAATTTGTGCTTGTATGGACTGAAATTTGACATGGTTAGACTAGATGCATGCATTGACGGTATGGGAGGGTTGTTGGACTCAAACATGACTTACACAAACAATTCGACAATCAATTTTCTTTGGTTATTCTATCAAAATCCAACAATAAGGCATGCCTGGTCATGTACTTGACCCCACTTATAACTGACATGTTGATGGGGCCAAGGTTGAAATTTTTTCAATTTATGCTTGTATGGATTGAATCCAAGTGTGTGGCCATTGGTAATTTTGAAGGAAGGCCCTTCTAACCACAAGCCTAGGTCTGCCAAACCTTCTTATTTCACTAGGTGGTAAAATTATTATGATATGTAGAAGGTATATATGCTCCTTTAGAATATAACAAGTTCCATGGGAGGAACAATACATATGTTATTAATATGGTTATGAAATTTTTGTATGAATGAAAAGTGGTCACTTTCAATGAAATTACATATTCAAACTCCAATCTAGATAAGAATTAGGATAATATTCTTTGGAAAAAATAATTAGGATAATATTATACTTTTTTTAGGAGGTTCTTGATCAATACCTACCCTTTGGGATGTTGGAATGGTATTTATTCAAACTCATCATTATTGGTACCATTCAAATATTCAACCCGTGCAAGTCTCTTATGTGTATTTTCCCCCATATTCATAGTCAACATACACATTAAGCATAAGCCTTCCAAATAAGGCATGGAGATTTATCAATATTTTCATACATGTTGACCAGGGATTCAATTTCCCTTTGATTGATTACATCCTTTAATCCATCTACCCCCTGGGATTTGACCTTCCCCACCAATTAAGAGTTCCTAGAGTATATGACTACCACAAATAGTCCTTTTGATGACCTTTTAACTAGTTCTCCCATTGAATTCTTTCTTGGGCATGATCACTCCACTTGTAGGATTGTATGTTCTATCCCCTTTGGTGATCCTAATAGTTTCTAAGTATATTTACTAACAAACCACCTATTTTCTAAGTATATTTCCTAGCCTCTCCTCTGTCAACCTTACGTTGCATAACAATTGTCTTGGTATGAGGGTTGACTTCTGTATATGTAGGTGCATTGAAGGAGGAATACAGAGCTCAAAATAGTGACTTGATTGCATGGGTAATCCAACTCCACTTAACACTTCAACGCAAATTTATAACTGAATATGTGACTCAAATTAGAACTGAACTTAACTCAGTTTGAATTTAGAACTAGACATGAGACTCAAATTAGAGATTTGAATTGAGACTCAAGTTATCATTACAATTCGCCCTTGTGACTTGGCAGTGCATGGCATGCCAACTCACCATGCAACTCGACCTATGACTGGACATGCATGCATGCCATCTCATCATGCACTTGACATGAATTCATGATATGCATGCTACTTGGTATTCATGCATGCCATGCATGAAAGTTTTCATGCATGCATGCCATGTATTCCACTTGTCATGCATGCATTCCATGCATGCAACTTGACTTTTACAACTTGATTTTAACAACTCATTCAACTTGACTCTTAACTTGAACTTTTACAACTTGAGTTTAACAGCTCATTCAACTCGACTCTCAACTTGGAAATTCGAATTACACTTCATGGTGGACAATGTTACACATGCCAATGCACTAGATCAATGCATTTACATCATTTTCAATATAAGGAATATTGTTTGTTTCTAGCTCATAGGAATTTTACGTTCAACCTAACTTTTGCTAGATTCCTTGACTTTTTCTCATGGCTCACAAGGCTTGACTAGGCTCACATAGGTTGTACATTCTCCTTGACTTTTTCACTAATTTGTCTATGCTCACAGAGGTTGGAAATTCCCCTTGAATTTTGCACTAAATTGTCTATTCTTACAGAGGTTGTACGTTCCCCTGACTTTTGCATTAGACTTACATATTGAATTTTGTATTTGCCTTAGCTATACTCACAAGACCATATAGCATCTCGTTCATCTTGAATTTTGGTTTGAATCACAGAGGTTGTACGTTCCACCTGGTTTTTGTCAATACCTCACAAGATTGGTTGATTCTCCAAATCGCCCTGGATAGCCTCGGGGTGGCCCATATGGCCTCTCATTGGAGAATGACTTCCGATGTTGCCAAATTTAACATTATATATGTGGTAGATACCTTTCTATGATAAGGATTACTGATATGATTGCATACCTTGTTATTATTATTTCTATGATTGGATACCTTGCTATGATTATTGGTATGATTATAAATCTTCTTATGATTAAGTGTTATGATTGGATATGTCAATATGATTGAATATCTTATTATGTTTATTGGTATCCTTACTATGATTTATTGGATACCTTTCTATGATTTATATGATGCTTTACTATGATTGATTGGGAACCTTTCCTATGATATGGCTAGGATGTATGCACACGTTGGATTACTTGACATGATGTACATCTTTGTTGGGTACCTTTTCCATTTAATGTGGTTTATTATTTATGCTTGGTTAACAAGATACCTCATGTGATTGATTAATATGATGACATTTCATGTATACATTGGTACCTTGTATGGAATAACCCATTACAAGTTGATATCTCATCCGGTCTGTGTGGATTAATAGGTTGGGAGTGTGCCTGCAACTTGAAAGGGTGTTAAATATTAGTGTACTTGGATCCTTGTAAAAACAATTGGGCCCAAATTCCAAAGACACCATTGTTTTCATGGTAGAGATCACTAGTACAATATGGTATTAAAGTATTTTCTTGAGGGTGGTGTCATTGTTTTCATGGTTGCAATCATCAGCTGAAGGTGCTAGTAAGACAATTTCATGTAGTAATGCCATGGGATATGGATTTTTTACAAGTCTAAGAGCCTCTCCACCACACCTATCTTGAACTAATTATAATCTCATTGACTTATTCATAATTAGTTGGGTGGGATTCTAGAGAAAATGATGAGTTTGTGGTTCCAATTCACATTGAAATTGAGCCTTGATAGAGGAGAAACACCTATGAGGGTGATTGCATTGGTTGGGTGGGAAAATGACCTTGGTGAATCCCCCCCCCCTATTATTAAATATGTGTTCATGGAATCTGGTTGGAGACTGCTAGTGTGAGCTAGAGCACAACTGGCTTGACCTTGGACTTCTAAAAGAGACATGTTACCACTATTTTTGTATTTAAGTGATTAATTTGTAAAATGTTGGTTTTTCTAGATGGATGATTTGATTGCATGTTCCTTATGGTCCATTGGTAGTCCCTTACCTAGTGTGTTTTCTAGATTATATGCATTTTGGTAATGCTTTTAGTTCTATATTGTTGATGCAATGGTTGTAAAAGGAAAAAAATGATCTTATAGGGGTAACACTATTGTTGTTATGGTATAATAAATTCTCTGGTTT
>SNQJ01S0014982.1:105139-120314 GCA_010110895.2 Picea sitchensis | reverse complement strand
TGAGAGGTATTAGAGGACATAAAATATATGTGAGCCTAAACCATTAAAATCAACCTACAAAGCCACAAGTAGGGTTGGAGTGCTACACTCCAAAGGTACACATGTCAAGTTCCAAGGTGATGTCATAGACAAGAAAGGATCCAATTCAAGGGTACTCCATGAGATGTGACCAATGGTCCTCCTCCAAGTTTCCAAGGACTTCAATGATCCTCCTCCAAGCCTCCAAGGGTACCAATGAACCTCCTAAGCCATGTACTCCATTGGCTCCTTTTCCTCTACATGAACTGTTGGATCATGTTGTCATTGATGTCAAAGGATTGATTTAAAAGGATTAATGTCAAAGGAACAATGTCTTGTCATATTATATTGATGAAGTATCTATTGTCACTATTGTAAATGAATGGATGTCAAGTGAAGTCATTGATAAATGAAGTCATGCATAGATGAAGATGGATCAATGTATTGTCATTGATATATGATACATAGATGAAGATGGATCGATGTGTTTTCATTGATATATGATGGATAGATGGATGTATGGATTAATGTATTGATCGTTGGATCATGTGTTCATGCATATAATCAATGACAAAGGGACAATGCCATAGTGATATATTGTCATGGTTTATTTCAGTTGTATTGATGTAAAGATGACCCATTATTGTCTTGTCATTGTTGATAAGAAGTATAAATGGATGAACTCCAAAGTGGTACCCTTATGGTGAAAGCCCTCATGGGAAGATTCTTTGTAGTTGAGTTATCCTAGAAGTATGGTTAGAGAATCCATGCTTAATTGTGGAACAAAGAGATGAATATTAGTGAATTTGTTAGTGAAACTATTCTATATGGATAATTCTTGTCATTCCATTTCTGGTGGTATGTGGAACGTCACATAACTCTTCACGGTTTGAGAGTTACAGCCTTACGAAGTTGAAGGGCCCTCATGCGTTGGCTAGAAGCCCCCAAAAGTCAAAGAAGTCAAAGTTCTTACAAAGAATAAATTATTTAAATAATAAAGTGAAGTGATGAATTCAAAGAGGATTATTTAAATAATAAAGTTAATGGATAACTTTCTAATTATGGAAAGTGGTTATAAATGGATTAACCCTAAAAATAAGGAAAGAGGGTTAAATGGACAAGTGGCCATGTGAACAAAGTGGCTATGTGGACAAAGTTGGATAAAGGTAGCCATATAGACAAAGTGGTTATGTGGATAAAATGGATATGTGGACTAAGTGGCCTAGTGGATGCTTCTAAGGAAGCTACTTGGAGAGTATAAATAAGAGGCAAGGGTCTCTTGTAAAGACATCTCTCTTGAGCATATATTGAAGATATATTATGTGGAAAAGAGTGATTGTAGGATCTCATGGACACATCAAAGTTTTGGTAAGTCTGATATCTTGATGGCGAAAGTTTCGGAAGTTCAGGAACCCTAGTTTCTGAATGAGTACGCAAGCAGCAGTGGTCCAGAGCGTGTATATACGCGGGCTGTAGTGAGCCAGAGCACGTACACATGCAGGCTGAAGGAGGTAAGAGCATGTACAATTGGAGGAAGTCATGAAGACTTGAGTGTGAGATAGTGCCATTTTCTTGAAGTTTGATGCAAGTTCCAGATCCACATTTTATGGGATCAGTTCTCCCATAGAAGTTCTGGTATGGTTACATGATTTTTTTGATGGATGCTCTTGATTATGTTATGGTGAATGCTTAAGGAATTCTTGGTATGACTGTTGTGATATGGTTTTATTGGTTCACTGACTGAGTGAGCAACACTCTTATGTTTCAGTACTGATATGGTTTCCATAGTATACTAGTTACTTAGGATTGAGTAACATTCATATTGTATGGTTGAGGAGCATGAGTAAGTTGTTGGAGAGCATAGATGTTTTGTGATTGGTTATGGTACAGATCAGACAATGAAAGAGATAAGTGGATGTGACTAAAGGCTGCAAAGGATCTGAGTTTTCAAGAAGATAAAACCCTAGTTGTTTAGAAGGAATATGCAGGTTGCAATACATATATGTTGCGTACATACACGAGATTTACTATTGGTAGGGCATGCAGATACACGTGTTGCACTACTGACAGGTCGTGTACCTGTTGAAAAATTGCTATCTGTTGAGGATTGAATCCTCTTCTCATTTGGTGCTGAGTGGTGTAAGTTGAGTCTTGCAAGTTGAGTCTTGCATTGCAAATCTGGTGCTCTTGTGGAGTTGTTGCTCTATTCAGTTATTGTCGATAAGCCCAAGGATTGTAGTCCATAATAAAAGTAAAATTTTACATATATCTTGTGTTCTTTGTGGTGATGGCTTATTGATGATATATGTTGTGGATATAAGTTCACATACAATTGGTTATAAATGACAGTAATAAGTGATGAGTAAATGGTGATTGCTAACCAAGGAGTTTTTGTGAAGGGAAGTTGAAAAGAGCCCTACATTGTTTCACCCGCCCCCTCTCAGTGTGGTCGATGTGTCCAACAATTGGTATCAGAGAAGACCTTCACTAAAGACTTAACAAACTTGGAGGAGATCCATGGACACACAAATGGATGATGAAGTTCCAATCCTCGATGAGAACAATTATTCAACATGGAGAATAGAAATGAAAGTGCATTTGAAGGAAAAAGGAGTAGGTGTTTGGAAAGAAACTATTGGTGGATCAGTTCCTTTGAAGAAAAAGTCAAAGTTTACATCTCAAAAGTAAGAAAAGAATAATGATGCATTGTCTCTCAAAACCATCTTCAATGGACTCTCAAGTTCTATCAAAGAAAGCATGGGACAATGCACTTCCACCAAGGATCTGTGGCTAAATCTAGAGAAGACATACCAAAGCAAAAAGGAAAACACTAAAGACAACTCCATCAAGAACAATGAAGGTAAAGAATCTCCACAATCATCTGATTGCAATAATTATAAATGTGATGATATTGAATGTTTCTCTACATGTGAAGAAGAAGATCTAGAAATAGTTTGTGAAGAATTAGATGATAATTATCCCATGAAAGAAGTAGAAGAAGAACTTTCAAAGCTTAAAAAGAAATTTGATTGGGGTCTATATGAATACAACTATGACCATAGTTATATAGAATATAGATATCTTTCGGAGAACACTAAAATTTTTCTTGAAAAGAATCAAAAGCATATTTTGAAACTAAAGAAAATGCTTGAGGAACAATAAGAAAGTAAAAGGTCTCAATTATAAGAAAATGAAGAAGAGATCAAAATACTAAAGAATGAAATAGAAGAGAATAAGAAGGTAGATTATGATATTAGCAAAAGTCTTGAAGTTAATATCCATCTCAAGACCCAAATTGAAGAATCCAAAAGGGTAGAGGAACTACTAAAGAATCAAGTAAATGAAAAGGAAGTGTCATGTCATAAGTTGGAGCTAAAGCTGTTGATCTTAGAAAGAAAGTAGAGAAGTCAAACAAATTATTGAATAGCTCAACAATATTTAATGAGATCTTGGATTGTCAAAGATCACCAAATAATAAATCAGGTCTTGGATACAACAAAGAACCTAGACATGTTGAAGAAAGCACCTCAAAGAAGCTTGAGGTAAGTCTCTCATATTCAAAAGATGGAAGTAATGTTGCAAGTCAACCATCTACACAAGGGAAGGAAAATTTCAAAAGAACAAAGTAAGGAAGACATCAAGAAGACATCTTTACACCTCAAGGCAAAGTCAAAAGAGAGACACCTTCAAGATGGACACCAAAGAAAAGGTATGAAAATGTTTTCGATGGTCACTGTTACTTGTGTAATGAATATGGTCAAAAAAATTTGGAATGCAGATACTATGCAAGGAGAAATAATGAAATATTTCATAACACCCTAAGGTGTTGGAGATGTAGTCAAGTAGGACACATTGTTGTTCATTGTCACACCATGAGATGCTACAGCTGCAGTGGATTTGGCCACAAATACCAGGATTGCTGGAACACAAGAAGACAATCCATGATGAGAACTTCATATAGCATGACAACAATATCACATGAAGCTAGGAAGGAAGACAACTTTGAAAAGATGGAAGCTTAGAGCTCAAGTTTTGAGAGGCTGGGACACCTTCAGAAGTGGGTGAAGAAGATTGAACAATCAGAATATAATGACATCTTAAGGGAAGATCAAGTTTGACATATTTTGAAACATACGTGGGTTACATTGGTAACAATCACGTACATACACGAGTTGTCTGTATAGCAGGCCACATATCTGTGGTAAAAGCCTTGGGAAAAAGGCTATGCATATGAGTTGCAACATGGTATGATGGTTTAACTCCGTGTTGCAGGGTCTGACATGGTTTGTTGTAGTTTTTCATGATTAGATGTTGGCATACATAATTGATGTATGTATGGTGATAACATATGGTTGAGTGTTGAAAGTATATCCCTGATGCATTATACTAACTCTAGAGTATGGATTGAGGATTTTTCTATTGAGGTACAATGTTGGTTGTGACAGTGAATTTATGGCACTTTGGTTATGAGATATATCATGATGATGATAGCTAGAGATGTCATTTAAGGCACACTTCTAGTACATGTATTTTTGGATGCTTAGTATTTGTTGTAGTGAATGGTGGTGGAGGTTGATCTGTTGGGGTATATGTCTGGTACATATTTGAGTTCCATTGATATATGTTATGATGTATTATTGGAGGAATATTTGTTGGATGTCTTGGTGCATGCTTTTGACATGTGGTTGAGCTACATATTGAGACATGTAGTTGATGAGTTGATAAGGTGGATATGTTGTACATCATTGATGAGTCATATAGCTGATACATGTTTAGTGCAATGTTGATGCACTCATAGATGGTATATGTTTGTGGGTGATAGTACTTGGCTAAAGTGAACCATTGGTATTACTTGTTTAGCATATAATTTGGTACATGGTGTATGGGATGACATAGTTGAGACACTTGATTGATTGAGATACATGGTTGTGACACTTGGTTCATGGTAGAGGCATGCCATGGGTGATATGACACTTGGTTGAGGCACATGGTTGGCATGTTGGTAGAGGAACGTGGTTGGTACATAATTGGCACATGTTCTTGGCATATGGTTGATACACTTCATTGATGATATATTATGGTATATTGTATGGTATTGATGTACATGGTTGATGTACATAGGTGTAGTGCACGGTTGGCACACAATATGGCACAAGATGCACCTGATTGATGTTTTGTTCATGATTATCTATTCGCTATTGACATATCTTTTGCTTCATGATGTATGGTATGGCACGAGTTTGATGCATGGACAGGTCCAAGGATTGTCATATAAAGAGCAGATCATTATTGAGCAGTTGATCCATGTTCCGGTTGAGTAGTAGTATTTTCAGCAGAAGCATATTGAAATGGTAGCATATTGTTCATATTGCAGAGAAGATAGGGGGAGACATACCCTTATGGGGAGTTATTCTTCTTCCCATGACTCCAGGAGGAGATAATTATCAGATGCAAAGATAAATACTTGGAGAAATAACATAGAGGAATGGTTCCAGGGGGAGCGATGGTCATAGGGGGAGCACGAGCGATATGTCTTTTGGAAGATTGTTTGTTGTCATTGATGTCAACCCTAGTCATTGGTTTTGGAATGCAATATTGATGAAGGTATTTGGACATGAAGGAAAGTTCACATGCAAACACAACACCCGTGGAGGGATAGTATACATCATGTTGATTCCGGTGGTAGGTGGCACATCACATGGATCCTCATGGTTGAGGAGAAACGAATTTTTGAAGATGACAAAGTGAATTGAAGAAGGAAGTACAGGTCGGTCCTGAAGATAATTAAAGAAAATAATTACAAAATAAAAAAGTTTCAGGTCGGCCCTAATGTTAAAATGAAGTGACATAAAGGGTATAAATAAAGATCATTATACATTCATTTTACACACAAAATTCTAATTTCAGAGGAAATCTGAAGTAAAGAAGGCCATATTTCAAGGGAGGATGAATTATTTTGGTGATGTGTTCTAAGGTATGTTATTTACAGGTCATCTTACCATTTTAGCTATAATTTTTTTTATAGAATGATTCAAATGGTGAAATTGTTATGGTATTTAGAAGACATGTCTATGTACATGTGGTAAAAATTTCATCTCTTTATTCGCTATAATTTTGGAGATACACTCTGTGGAAGATAGGGTTTTTGACTAGTCCTGAAGCTAGTCATAAACATGTGTTTTGGGTAAAAAAATCATAACTTATTCATAGAGAATCAAAATGAAGTGAGTCCATTTTCATTGGAAATAGTACGTGTTGTATTTTCTTGTGTGCTATTTTCAAAATCTTATGTTAAATATTGAGTGCGGGGCATTCTGTACAAGTTCGCTCTCCTAAATAAACTAGAATTGAATAAGGTCTACCATTCTCTCTATAACTTATTTTTGGGGAGGATTCAAGGAATGAAACTTGGAGGAGTTTCAGAGAATACATTGAGTACTATTATCTATAGGATCAGATTATTCCAAGAATTTCAGAATTTCAGAATTTGAAGAAGTCTCAGGAAGCATTATCAGGTTATATGTGATGGTTGGTTGATGGTGATGATTTAATGTAAATTTTTATTATCTCTCATATATTCTTGGGTGTAAGGAAGGGGGAATGATGGAGAGGTCAACCCTCTCTTAATATTGGAGGATTGTATCTTCCTCTTGGAGGTTTATCCCTCCCTTTATATTTGGAAGCTGTAGCTGCCTTTGGAAGTCATTACTTCCCTTGAACAATAACTATCGATTATTTCTCATATATTGTGCATGGTGTATTGTGGTGTATTGGTGTAACTCTTATACTACTGTTCATTGCTCATTGGATATAATTGAATGGTTTAATTATAAGTTGAAAATGTTTTTAAATTGTACTTGATATTGATTCACCCCCCTCTCAGTATCAACAATTGGTATGAGAGCCGGTTGCCTTCAGAACAGTTTAACCACTGGAAGGAAAATCCTGAGCATAGATGGATGACCATGAGAACATTTAAAATGGGATTCAAAGATTTGATGGAAGAACTTATGCATACTGGAGTGATAGAGTGAAAAATTACCTAACATCTTTGGGAGTATACATTTGGTACTCAGTTGTAAATGGCTATGTTATCCCAAATAATGCTCTAACCGATCCAAATGAGAAGAATCTTATGAGTTGTAATTCAAAACATAGACATGTTATTCTAGGAGCATTGGCACCAACCATTTCTAGAAAACTGATGGGCTACAACACTGCTAAAGAGGTATGGGACAAAGTCAAGAGTATCTACCATGGTGATCCAAAAGTTAAGCAGGTCAAGCTTCAACGACATAGAGCAGAATTTGAAAATTTGAAGATGAATGAAAAGGAAGATATTGCAACCTATTTTGAATGAAAAAGGAAGATATTGCAACTCATTTTCTTAGAGTTGATGAATTTGTTAATGCTATCATAGGATTAGGTGAAGATCTCGATGAATCCTTGGTTGTACAAAAAGTGTTGAGATCACTTCTCTTGAAGTATGATGCTAAGGTCTCTACCATTGAAGAAACTAGGGACTTGACCAAAATGACAAGGGATGAATTACATGGGTTTCTTATAGAATATGAAATGAGAATAGGTACAGAAAGTGACCAACCAAAAAATGAAGAATCCTTTAAATCCACAAAGAAGGAAAAAGACAAGGATAATGACCTTGATGAAGAGATATCAAATTTCGTAAGAAGGTTCCAGAAGGGAAGTGGAAGATACAAAGGCCAGTTTCCTCTCAAATGCTTTAACTGCGGTAGAATAGGACATATTGTTGAAAAATGCTACTATAAAAAGATAAGTCTCAACAATAAAAATAGCTTCTACTCCAAGGATAATGACATCTCCTTAGATGAGAGTGATGAAGAAGAAAATGATGGAGGAGAAGTCCTCAACATAACCCAAGAAACCTAGGATGATGATCACAAAAATTTTAAAGAAGAAGAAATCATTTCTCAAGAAGATTCAGATGAAGAAACCAACCTTGATTCCTTTTGGGGATACAAATCCAATGCAGAGAGTGAACAAGAAGATGAGAATCTTGAAAAGTTGAAGCATGTTGAAAGTGAAAATAACAAGCTTAGAAACACAAACATAATACTAAAAGGTGAATTGAGTAGTTATGAAGAAGAGAATTACAAGCTTGAAAAGACCATTGATAGCTTGAAGGAACAATTAGAAGATTATGAGAAATTGAAAGTAGAATTGGATCACACAAAAGGGGATCTACTATTGACAATAGAAAAGTTGAAGAAGTTCAAAAAAATCACTGAAAAATTAGATGAGATCCTTAGCAGTCAAAGATCTCCAAATGAAAATACAGGACTAGGATACAATGACCACTTGAAGACAACAAAATAAGAGAAGGAAGATGAAAATTATGAAACCAACACTCCAGAACAAGTTGAACAACAAGAAAGAAGACTAGAATTCATAAGGAATGAGACATCAAGAATATCCTCTACCACGAGGTATGAAAGAAATCATTATGAAGGAAACTACAAAAGAATAGATCGTGAAACAAAATGGACCACACCACAAAGAAGATCAATTACTCCCAAGTATCAAAATTTCTTTCTTGGACATTGTTATACTTGTGGAAATTTTGGACACAAGGCAATCAATTGTAGAATCAATGAAATGAATAAACACGCAACCTACATGAATGGTGAAAATAGTAGATATGGAAATGTTCATAGACATTTCAATAGAAATTATAATCCATTTGACCCATTAATGGATCAAAATATTGTATGTTACAAGTGCAATAATTTTGGTCACAAAGCACGAGATTGCAGAGAGATGAAGGAAAACAATTGTATGCCAAATGTATGTATACCAACTACAACATGGAAAAGGAAAGAAATTCCACACAATGAAAATTGTCGAATAGCATTGGTCGCTAAACAATGCAAAGAAGAAGATGAATGGTTCACAGATAGTGGGTGCTCATCTCATATGACCGGAGATCGAAGAAAATTTGCCAGCTTGAAGAAAAAGGGTGGAAATGTTGCATTTGGAGATGACTCATCTACCAAAATACTTGGAAAATGAATTGTAAAGCTTGGAAGTGAAAATGTAAAAGCAGGGAAAGTCCTATTCATTGAATATCTGAAGCATTATCTCCTCAGTGTCAGCAAATATGTGATCAAGGATACACTCTTACGTTTGACTCCCTGAAAATGTAAAATCAGAAAAAATAAATCAGGAAGATTGGTTGCAACTGCAACAAGAAGGTTGAACAACATATACATCCTAGAAATGAATAAGAGAGAGAATATAGAAGCCACACAAAAGGATTCCAAGGAAGAAAAATCCCCAAAGACCAAAAATAAGGATGAAGTATTATTGAGTGCCACATGTTTAGGGAAAGCAACCACAAAGAAGAGTTTTACCTTTTTCCATTAAACCCAGGGGGAGTAGCCCTAACCTTTTCCATTGATGTCAAAGGGGGAGAGAAATTGGGATCATGATGATAGCGGGAGCATGAGTGTTTACATCAATGAAAAAGGGGGATATTGTTGGAAGATTGGTTGTTGTCATTGATGTCAACCCTAGTCATTGGTTTTGGACCGCAAGATTGATGAAGGTATTTGGACATGAAGGATAGTGCACATGCAGGAAAAAAACCCATGGATGGATAGTATACATCATTTTGATTCCAGTGGTAGGTGGCATGTCACGTGGATCCTCATGGTTGAGGAGAAATGAATTTTTGAAGATGACAAAGTAAATTGAAGAGAGAAGTACAGGTCGACCCTGAAGATAATTAAAGAAAATAATTACAAAATAAGAAAGTGTCAGGTTGACCCTAATGTTAAAAGGAATTGACATAAAGGCTATAACTACATATCATTATACATTCATTTTATAGACACAAGTCGAATTTAAGAGGAAATCTGAAGTAAACAAGGCCGGATTTCAAGGGAGGATGAAGTCTTTTGGTGATGTGTTCTAAGGTATGTTATTTACAGGTCATCTTACCATTTTCCCTATAAATTTTTTTCTATAACGATTTAGATGGTGAAATTGGTATGGTATTGAGAAGACATGTCTAGGTACGTGTGGTAAAAATTTCATCTCTTTATTCACTATAATTTTGGAGATACCCTCTATGGAAGATAGGGTTTTTGACTAGTCCTGAAGCTAGTCATAAACACGTGTTCCGGGTAAAATAGTCATAACTTCTTCATAGAAAATCCAAATGAAGTGAGACAAATTTAATTGGAAAGAGTATGTGATTTAGTTTATTGTGTGAAAGTTTCCGAATCTGATGTTAAATATTGAGTGCGAGGCATTATGTACAATTTCACTCTCCTGAATAAACCAAAATTAAATAAGGTCTACCATTCTCTCTATAACTTCTTTTTGGGGAGGATTCAAGGAGTGAAAATTGGAGGATTTTCAGAGAATACGTTGAGTACTATTATCTAAAATATCAGATTATTTCAAGAATTGAAGAATTGCAGAAGTTGATAAAGTCTCAAGAAGCATTATCAGGTTCTATGTGATGGTTGGTTGATGGTGATGATTTAATGTAAAGTTTTATTATCTCTCATATATTATTGGGTGGAAGGAAGGGGCAAGGATGGAGAGGTAAACCCTATCTTGATATTGGAGGATTGTATCTTCCTCTTGGAGGTTTATCCCTCCCTTTATATTTGGAAGATGTAGCTGTCTTTGGAAGTCATTACTTCCCTTGAACAATAACTATTGATTATTTCTCATATATTGTGCATGGTGTATTGTGGTGTATTGGTGTAACTATTATACTACTGTTCATTTCTCATTGGATATAATTGAATGGTTTAAGTATAAGTTGATTAAAAAAAAAAATTGTACTTGATACTGATTCACCCCCCTCTCAGTATCAACAATGGCTTCAGTATTACATTAGAGTGATATCCCTTGTTCAAAAGGGGAGAGATTATTCAGAGAAATATCAAAGGCATCCAGGCAGGGGGATAAACCCCAAGGAGAGAACTACCATTTGCCATTGATTTCAAAGGGATATATATAATCACATTGATGTGATTGATATTACCATTGATGAAGAACAATGCCATGTATACATGTTGCTATCAATGATTGGTGTTGAAATCAATGTTGATATTGCCATCAATGTGAAAGGGGGAGATTGTTGGATCATGTTGTCATTGATATCAAAGGATTGATGTCAAAGGATTAATGTCAAAGGAACAATGTATTTTCTTAGTATATTGATGAAGTATATATTGACACTGTTGTAAATGAATGGATGTTAAGTGAAGTCATTGATAAATGAAGTCATGCATAGATGAAGATGGATCAATGTGTTGTCATTGATATATGATACATAGATGATGTCATGCATAGATGAATATGGATCGATGTGTTTTCATTGATATATGATGCATAGATGGATGGATGCATTAATGTATTGATCCTTGGATCATGTGGTCATGCATAGAGTTAATGAAAAAGGGACAATGTCATAGTGATATATTGTCATGGGTTATTCCAGTTGGATTGATGTAAAGATGACTCATTATTGTCTTGTCATGGTTGATAGGAAGTACAAATGGATGAACTCCAAATTGGTCCCCTTATGGTGAAATACCTCATGGGAAGATGCTTTGTGGTTGAGTTATGGTAGAAGTATGGTTAGATAATCCATGCTTAATTGTAGAACAATGAGATGAAGATCAATCAATTTGTCAATGAAACTATCCTAGATGGATAGTGATTTTCATGCCATTTTTGGTGGTATGTGGAACACCAAATAACTCCTCACGGTTTGAGAGTTATGGCCTTACAAAGTTGAAGGACCCTCATGTGTTGGCTAGAAGCCCCAAAAGGTCAAATAATTCAAAGTTCTTACAAATAAGAAATTATCTAAACAATAAAGAGAAGTGATGAAGTCAAAGAGGATTATTTAAATAATAAAGTTAATGGAGAACTTTCTAATTATGGAAAGTGGTTATAAATGGATTAACCCTGAAAATAAGGAAAGATGGTTAAATGGACAAGTGGTCATGTGAACAAAGTGGCTATGTGGACAAAGTTGGATAAAGGTAGCCAGATAGACAAAGTGGTTACGTGGATAAAATGGATATGTGGACAAAGTGGCCTAGTGGATGCTTCTAAGGAAGCTACTTGGAGAGTATAAATAAGAGGCAAGGGTCTCTTGTAAAGACATCTCTCTTGAGCATATATTGAAGATCTATTAATTGGAAGAGAGTGATTGCAAGATCTCATGGACGCATCAAAGTTTCCGTAAGTCTGAGATCTTGACGGTGAAAGTTTCAGAAGTTAATAAACCCTAGTTTCTGAAGGAGTACATGAGTATTAGTGGGCCAGAGTGCGTACATACGTGGGTTGCAGTGAGCCAGATCATGTACACACGTGGGATGAAGGAGGTTAGAGCACGTATAGTTGGAGGAAGTCATGAATAATTGAGTGTGAGTTGGTGCTAGGTTCTTGAAGTCTTAAGCAGGTTCCATATCTGTATTCTATGGGCTCACATATGCCATAGAAGTTCTGGTATGGTTACATGATTGTTTTGATGGATGTTCTTTCTTATGGTATGGTGAATGATTAAGGCATTCTTGGTATGGTTGTTGTGATATGGTTTTATTGGTTCATTGATTGAGTGAGAAGCACTCTTATGTTTTAGTACTGATATGGTTTCCATAGTATACTGGTTACTTATGATTGAGTAACATTCATATTGTATGGTTGAGGAGCATGAGTAAGTTGTTGGAGAGCATAGATGTGTTGTGATTGGTTATGGTACAGATTGGTCAGTGAAAGACATAAGTGGATGTGACTAAAGGCTATAGAGGATCTGATTTTTCAAGAAGAGAAAAGCATAGTTGTTCAGAAGGCATATGTAGGTTGCAGTACAGACAGGCTGTGTACATACATGGGTTGTATTACTGGTAGGGTGCATACATACGCATGTTTCACTATTGACAGGTCGCGTACTTGTTGATAGATTGGTATTTTTTGAGGATTGAATCCTCTTCTCAGTTGGTGTTGTTTTGTGTAAGTTGAGTCTTGAATTGCAGAGATGGTGCTCTTGTGGAGTTGTTGTTCTATTCAGTTGTTGTTGATAAACCCAAGGATTGTAGTCCATAATAAAAATAAAATTTTACATACATATTGTGTTCTTTGTGGTGATGGATTATTGATGATATATTTTTTTGATATATGTTCACATACAACTGGTTATAAATGACAATTATAAGTGATGAGTAAATGGTGATTGCTAACCAAGGAGTTTTTGTGAAGGGAAGTTGAAAATGAGCCCTACATTGATTCACCCCCTCCCCTGTCAGTGTGGTCAGTGTGTCCAACATGAACGTTGTCATGATACATGCATCCCAAAGTCAACTACATGCTTCCATGCAATCATACATGCCACCTCATGATGTATATGGCTCAATTACATCCTCTTTAAAGCCAAGTTATCCTCATCTGAAGTACGTCGTTCTCCAATCATATAGCCTACTCCATGTGGTTAGCATGTAGAATGTCACTAATTTATTTGAATCTCTCTAATGCCATGAATAATTCCATGCCGATATGAAAATTTGTTTTTTTTTAAAGCTACAGTCGTCATATCTATAGTAACAAAACATCGTGGCAAATACAACATTCTTGTGGAATTTTTTTTTTTCATTTGTGTTTCTCCACGAACATTCGTCTATATAGCGACGAACAATCATGGCAAATATAGAATTCTTGTGGCAACAAAAAATTTTCATTTGTGTTTTGCCACGAACATTCCTCTATATAGAGACGGACAATTGTGGAAAATATAACATTCTCATGGCAACAAAAAATTTTCTTTTGTGTTTTTACACGAACATTCGTCTATATAGAGATGAAAAATTGTGGCAAGTATAGCATTCTAGTGGAAACACAAACTTTCCATTTGTGTTTTTCCACAAAAAATCGTCTATATAGGGATGAAAAATCGTGGAAACTATAGCATTCTCGTGGTAACAAAAAATTTTCATTTGTGTTTTTCCACGATGTTCCATCTATATAGCGACGGAACATCATGGCAACTATAGCATTCTCTTGGAAACAAAAACTTTTCATTTGTTTTTTCCCACAAACACTCGTTTATATAACAATGAAAAATCGTGGCAACTATAAGATTCTAGCGGGAAAAAAATATTTCCATTTGTGTTTTTCCACGAACATTTGTCTCTATAGCGACAAAAAATCATGGAAAATATAGCATTATCGTGGAAACAAAAAACTTTCCATTTATGTTTTTCCATGAACATTCGTCTATATAGTGACAAACCATTGTGGAAAATATAGCAATCTCGTGGAAACAAAAACTTTTCATTTGTGTTTTTCCACGAACATTCGTCTATATAGAGAAGAAAAATTGTGGAAAATATAGCATTCTCATGGCAACAAAAATGGATGTTTGTCACTATATAGACGAATGCTTGTAAAAAAAAGATTGCTGCAACAAATGATTACCAAATGAATGACATTGGGGAACCATATTGCATGGATATTTCCACGATGAGTTCCAGGTATTCTATATAGTGAAGGAAAAATATCCACGAAAAATAAGACCCGCTTTCGTGGCAAGTTCAATGAAAATGTGTCGCAATAGCAACGAAAAATTCTAGAAAATGTGTTCATATTTAGAAGTAACATGGCATGAAATAGAAATGAAAGACATGGAATGGCATGACATGGAAAGTGAAAGCAAGACAAGTCATGGCATGGGAAGGAAAGGAATGGCAAGGAAAGGCATGAGATGGCATGGAAAGGCAAGGAATGTCATGAGATGGTTCGACAACACAGGTATTCCAATAGAGGACGAACACCTTCAGTAACCACTCACATAACCAGATCAAAGATCAACACACTGATGTTTTCACGTGGTAAAACCCCTATGGGGAAACATCCACGACCCCAGCCAACGCGGCCACTTGGAGCAGTTTATTAATGCAAAGAAAAAGATTACAGAGAGTTTCTCGCAATCGATCATTGGCAAATGACCCTCCATGCTCTTTAAATAGATATCATGGACCAATCGGGTGTTAAGCCACAGATCAATGGCCGTTAAGATCAAGGAGAGTATGAATTGTTGGATCACTCTATGTCGGGAACATATCGTGACCGTCGGATTGCCTAACTACAAATGCAT